>JARFXV010000557.1:492500-612464 GCA_031761425.1 Cosmopolites sordidus | reverse complement strand
ATATATATATATATATATATACAAGTATTATAAAAACTTTTTATTTGTAATATATACATCAGTTAAATTTATTTTTGTTTTAGAAATGTGGACAATCTATAAAAACGTTGTTAAACTGTCCTATAAGGTCTAATTATTGAGAACAATTTGAAAACGGATATGCGACGTGATATTTAATATTTCCTTATTAAAACAACCAAATTTAATTAAAACGATCATGTTTTTAATATATTCATAATTTAATAAAGACTCATAATGGAATAATTATAACAATATATATTACACATATACATTATGTGTAAGTTAAAATAATTTAAATTAATATATTACGAACAGCAAAAACGAACTAGCTTAACCAAATTTAGTCACCCACATCGAAAACGCATTACATATAATGTAATTTTGCTTTTAGTTATTGGACACTTATTGAATTCCGTATAGTAAAAAGGTTAAATATGATGTGTATATATATATATTGGACGTAGTTCCAACTGCTACAAGCATTCGCTGTATGATGGCTTGAGTTTTGTGTTATTACGACCCGCCATTAAAAAGGCTAGTTAACATGGTCTGGCCCCGATCGTCTCTCCCAACTGCTTTGATTGCGTTCAACTTGATGTCGGCTGATGATAGATGAAAGATATGTTCAAGATATGTCCACAAGACAGCTTAACGGGTCCGTGAAGGAAAATATTACAGAAATCTTTCACCCTTTCTCCACGTGCTGTCACCGATCGTCTACGCCCAACTGCCACCATGCGCCACCACGTATCTTTTGGGGACCGGTTTCTAGCCTTTGAGCCGTCATCAGCCAAGCTCCAGATAAACGCAAGGAAAACAGCTAGGAGAGACCATCGGGGCCAGAAATTAAATTTAAGTGATATATATATTACAAAAGAAAAGTTTTTATAATAATTATAGTTTTATAGTTATATAATATATATATATATATATATATATATATATATATATATATATATATATATATATATATATATATATATATATATATATACATATATATATATATATATATATATATATATATATATATATATATATATACATATATATATATATATATATATATATATATATATATATATATATATATATATATACATATATATATATATATATATATATATATATATATATATATATATATATATATATATATATATATATATATATATATATATATATATAGTTAGTATATGTGTGTGTGTGTGTGTGTGTGTGTGTGTGTGTGTGTGTGTGTAAGTTGTGTGTGTAAAGTTTTTTGTCAGAATTGTTTTCGATGTTACGGCAAAGTTAAATTCTTTGCTTAAAACTGACCTTTCGTATTCTAAAAGCTGGTATTTTGAAACGTTATGAAGAAATATTTAGGTAGCAAGTATTTCCTTTGAGTTGTGAGTCTATTTCTGTATTGGTTCATTAGGTTTGTTCTTGTGTCTTTCTGTTCTGAGTTGTGTGTCGATTTCAGCAGGCCGAAAAGATATTTTTTCGATGTTCGACCACAGTAGAGGGTGGATGCGAGAGCTGAGATAGAGGTGTAGTTTGAAAGGCTCCTTTTCATTCTTGGCCAGGTTGTTGGCATTGTTGTCGACTTATCACATTGTTTATTTAACTCCTAAGTAGGAAAAATTAGTAATTAATTACCAAGCAAAAATTAATAGTAGCAAAAGTTGAACAACAAAAGAATATTAGTTTTGTCTTTTCTTTATATAATAATTAGGAGAACCTAACCTAAGAAACATTATTTTATTCGCTGAATTTATATTAATAAAAACTAAACAAAAACAGAAAAAACACATTCGGAAATTATTAACATAAAAAAGCGAAAAGCGGTAAACAAAAGTAGGAATTACTGAAATAATATTAGTCTCATGATAATATTTTCTAGTTTTTTTCCAGATTTCATAATAAATGGAAGAAAAATTATAGAAAATATTATTCCTCGGTAAGCCCCAGTTAATAAACAAACCCAGAAACAACTGTATTCACAAAGTAATAACATAAAAAAAGGGATCAAACAAACAAAAGATCCACTATTTACTGAAATAATATTTTCCCTTAAAGCAATTTGGCCTTTTATTTTTTGTTCATTTTAATTTTGCGAGTTGTTTATTCGAACTTCTCTGCTACCGGAAAATTATTCGAAATTAAATTACAAAAGTTGTAATCAGGTTTAACTTTTAATAAATTTTGTTTCCGAAATCGAAAATTCAACCAAAATTGTACAGCAAGCGAAAAGAAGAAAGAAGCGTTATGGTCCAAAAGCATTTGCTCCCTCTTTTCAATAAATATATAATAAAGCCTCCGTGATTAATTAAGTTCCATTTTAATGTCGATAACATTTGAAGCAATATTATCGATAATATCTATCGTTTAAGCATATTTTTTAATTCCCACCTGCCAAATAAAATTATGAATAGAGTAACAAATGTTTAGCCAATAAAATTTCAGTCAATATATTAGGTTAAACATCCAATGGGCGCGCCCTTCCATTTCACCGAGTAAGCACGTTTCGGCGTTTTCACCGGAATAAGTTTTTTTTGTTTTGTTACTTCTTATTAGAATCCTTTTATGTAACGAATTAACACAGATAAGTAGAAAAAAAACATAAAAAAACACAAAACAAAATGGTGGATTAAATTAACAATTAGTCGTTAGCATTAAATCTTCGCAGCTAGCACATTTTGCAACTATGACTGTATGTTTTCACCGGAATTTTTATTACATTCTTGGCACAAATTATTTTGTTCTATTGTATTGTTTGTTCCTTACACAAATATAAAAAATGTTTACTTTTACCTATCCCTGCTGAACAACTTCATCCTTTCTACGAGAAATATTTATCATTGAGAATGGTTTTATTGTTTTTTAAAATATTCTCGGCAATGATCGATACACTTTTGCATTCATTTGAACCAATTTTCATAGCACTTTTTCCATTTCGATTGAGGTATCTCCAAAGCATGCATTTTGAACGCATCAACCGTTTCTTCTGGCGTCGAAAATCGTTGACCACGTAATTTATTTTTCACGGACGGGAACAAAAAGAAGTCACTGGATCCAAATCAGGACTATATGGCCAATGATCCATCAATTCGATGTTTTTGACCGGTCAAAAATATAGAGTTGTTCGATCCGATGTGTGAGAGTTCACGATGTCATGGTCAATGATCCTGCGTCCGCTTATTATTGCTCAAAGGCTTCTGGTAAATAAATGGTTGTGTATAATTCAGAATTGACCGTTCTACGTTTATCTAGTGGCATTGTAGCCACATGCCCATTTATCCCAAAAAAACAAGCGACCATTTGCTTCTTGCGCGAACAACTTATGTTGAGTTTAGTTCATTTTTAAAGACCCATACAGTCGACTGTTTACTTTCGGACTCATACGCATAGATCCAAAATTTATCACATGTATAGATGTTATACAAGGCCTTTGACGCATCACGATTGAAATTTTTGAGTATTTCTTTGCACCAATCAACACGAGCCTTTTTGAGAGATTGTCAAATTATGCGGAATCCAGTGCGCATAAATCTTTTTCACCATTAAATGTTGATGTACAATCTTGAAACATAACGATCGCACAGTATCTATGTTTTCTGGCACCACAACCGATTTTGGACGACCTTTTTAAATTCGTCCGTGAGCCAACGACGGTCACAATTAAATTCACTAAACCAGTTATATACAGTGGTTTTAGATGGTGTGTCATCGCCAGAAAGTCAAAGTAAATTGATCGCTGCACTATTGTTGAGATAATACTTGTCGAAACTCGTAGTAAATCATCGCCCACAAATTCTCAAAGTTAATTCCATTTTTTAACTGACACCATTGTTGCTAACTTCGGATATATAAATAGCAACCCTCGTATATCCTTCTAACAAAACTTGAATATTTTCTGGAAGTGAATTAACTTTGGCTCGGTATCTTAAGAGTTTATGTTCATATTCAGAATTGATAAACTTTAAAATGACTATCGCATTGATGCTTGGCTATTATATATCAAGATGTCTATAAAAAAGTGCAAGAAACCACCCCTTTATGATTCAACAATAGAATAATCTTAGAATATTTGAAATATCGTGTCATTGAATATCGTGAAATTGTCTTCAGTGTGATTGAAATGCACATTTATGACAGATCATAGCAGATACACTTAAATTAGCGGTAAACGATAGAATGAAAATATGAAAAATGATATTAACACCAGTTGACCACATTGTTGTTGAAAAATACTTAAGCGGATGTGATCACATGAACACTATCGTCACCTGTTATTAATAAAAAAAAACTGAAATAAGCCTTGCAATTGCCGCCAGTGCATACACCGAAGAGTTAAAGCAAAAGTTCTAACTCTTTTTTTTTTTTGAGAAAAATGGAAGAAAAATTTATTTACTATACATTTCATTCAATTAATATAGTGTGTACCGTTCTGTTCGATAATATTTCTCCATCTCTGTTGTAGCTGCATAATTTCACATCATGGAGCTTCAGAACTTCTTCCGAAGTTTCTGGCAAAAGAAGGGTAATTTTTCAAGTCTCTCAAGGACATAAAATTTTTATCATCTAGGCTGTTTTGGGGCGATTTAAATAAATGGAATTCGGAGAATGCATGGTTCGGAAAATGTAGTAGACGAACGACACAAATATTTATATTGGGTGGCCAAATACACGTGTGGTCTAGCATTATCTTGATGGAACGCAATACTATTTCTGTTCGCTAATTCAAGCCTCTTCTGGCCGATTTCTCACTTTAATTCACATAGTATTTCTCCGAATTATGTCATGTATTATATTATATTATGTCATCTGCCCCACCCATAAACTTATTTGAATGTAAACTGGCTTTCGCACTGTTTAAACTGGCATCTCCATGCTTACGTGATCTTCTACACTTAACATTATGTAACATGATTCATTTTAAATTACCGGTAACCATTCGCTTTAAAAATGGTTCGATTTCAATATGGACACAATATATAGAAATTATAAGTTATTTAATCGTAAGGTACGTACTCCTCCATCGTCTCTGCTTGGAATTAAATAATAATTATCCGAGATATGAAACGACGATACTTTCAAATTCAACGTTGATGAGAATAACGTGAAACAACAAATCGAATGCATGGATGTCAAATAATCGGAGTTTGGCTATTCAAGCGCTTCAGATTAATCCGGCTGAAACTAATTAGCGCAGTACGGCAGCAAGCTTTAAAAATAATCAAAAACATGTTTATTACTGGTGTAATCATCTTGATGGCAAAAATTCAATTCGATGGCATCGGAAGTTTAGCTTTTTCAAATAATCTGTTATCAAAAGTTCTTTGATTCTTAAAATAATGGCTCTGAACCTCTTGATAAAGTAATGATAAGTGAAGTGATAATATTAATACAAATTAACGTATTAATTAATTTTATTAAATGATGACATAATTAAATTAATTAATTCAATAGCATAAATCTATTCAATTCAATTAGCTGTTGACCACACGTTTCACTGGGCGTAAATTAAACTTTATTAGTAATTGATTTTTTTATGATTAAAATTACTTTTAGAATGCCATAACTTTTACCTGCTGTTTTTGTCTATAATTTCGACGAAGACAAAATTGTGAGGGATTCATAACGATACAATCCCAAATTTCCAATTTCGGAGTATATTTATATTTTACGCCCACACAACCCTGCTTAGGAGGGTTGTGTGGGCGTAAAATATAAGATGAAGAATCTACGATGCATGAAGAACATTCCTATCAAATGTCAAATCTGGAAAACTTATATTTAAAAGACGGGAGTATATTTACCTTTTATGTCTTTATTCCATGACATAATCGACTTTGATGTAAAATTTCATTAAAATCTTATCCGTTCGAGCGTAACTGTGAAAGGATCACTGTTTTGTCATAATATCGTTTTGCATTCTCACGTGTTGTCCGCTTCAAATGAAGAGTTCGACTGACTGACTTCAACAGAGCAGTGTCTACTAAATAAGTCGTGTGAAGGAGAACCTTCACACATAATCTACAGATTACTCGGAGGTCGAAATGCAACGTTACTTTTTGCTAATAATACTTGAATAGGTAACCTTTCGAAAAGAATTAAAGCTGCTATTGATTTTCGACAAAACTTAAGGTTAAGTGGGTTAAGGAGGTGCTGAAAGAGGTTAATTGATAGCTGATGACCGCGGTTAGGAACCCGGGTTAAGCTATGATAAGTAATGTTGAACCTATAGATTGGATCTACGTCCAATCACGACACAGCACCATTGAAAAGACTCAAATAAATAATCTTGTTCTACTGTTGGTACTCTTAGTTCCTTTGTCTACATATACCAATGTATTCTACCACAAAAAACTTGCCTGTTTCCTATTGCTTAAAAAGATAAGTTCAGATAATATAAGTCAGATAATATTGCTTAAAGAGATACGTCATTGTTGAATTACAGAATAGTTATAAAGTCGTACTCCATGCCATACCTTTCATATATTACCAGACAGCAACACTATTATTCATGGCTGTAGAGTTTTGCAATCAAAATCTCCATCGTGGATTTAATTGTAAAAAAGTGAAACATCAAAAGAATTTGATAAGATAACTTCAAACTTGTAATAGAGGAAAGGGGCGTTCAGTTGGCGAAAAGAAAGACGCCAACTACTGAGGGAAACATATGGAAACAGATATGGTTAATTACATCAAAAACCTCTACTGTAGTATAAACTGCCACCGCAAGGTACCAAGAGTTTCAGGATTAGTTAAAGCAAAAGTATGGCCTTCAATTGAAATTATTGATTGATTTGTCCGTTACTTTGTGATAATTCATTTTTTAAAAAAGAATAAAACAATTTTTTACTTTATCTATTACTTTTATTGTTTATCACTATTATTTGTTGGTTTATCACTTTTTTTTTATCACGTTTATCACGTTTATCACTATTGTTTATCACTTTTATTATTTATCACTAAAAATGATAGACTTCAATTGAGTTAACGACTATGGGGTTGACTAGTAACTAGTATGGATGGGGCTGAGTAGTATAGGGTGGAATCTATAGTCACACCAAAAACTAATGCCTCGTAATAGATAACACTGTCACAGGAAATGTATATGGGATATATCCTTTCAGATGCGCCCATATCTATAATAGCACAAAAAAACATCATCCATCATAATTCTCATACAAAAGGCAAATGATACAAGAATTGAGTCAAAACTACTCATAAAAAATTAAGAACTTCCTAACTTTATTGAAATTTTACGCCATCAAGATTTTTGCAATATTATGTTTTTTTTTTGCAAACATGTTTTTTATTATTTTTAAAGCCTGCTGCCATGCTGCACTAATTAGTTCCAGCAAGGCTAACCAGGCGGCACTCGAATAGTCGAACTTCGTCTAGTTGGCATCCGTGACGTTTCCGGAATCCGGGCGTTCGCTTTCTTGTTCGGCACGATATTCATTAGCGTTCGGTAGGAAAACATCGTCAATTCATGTCTTGGAAATAATTAAAATTAAATTCCAGACAGAGACGGCGCGAGTACACGGTAAATTTTGGTCCGCTTAGTTGCCAAATAATGGTTTGCATGCATTTGTCTTAAAACTGTTTTGTACATGTAAATAAATTATGATTATCCATAATTTTAGATATTTTTTGGAGGTTTTTCCAAACCAAAATGTTTGTATTACATACAGTTTTGAAAATCTTGTGTTCTTTCGTGTCGTATATTACCGTAAAACAGTTTATAATATTTAAAAACATATGAACTTTTTGAAATTCTAGGGCTATTGCACCACTTAAATGGAAATAACGATCTAAAGTTATAAAAACGACAAAAAAAAAACGTAATATGTCTAAAAAATCGATTAATTACAAAACATTGCGATGGAACCAAATCAGCCGAATCTAGAGAATGATCAAATACCAGATTACTAAGAAATTACGTATATATATATATACATTCAACATTGAAACTTGGATTAAAAAAAAAGTTATTGTAGGGTTTTATCAAAATCAAAATTAGATGCAAGCATCATCTACCTTTTTTTATAGTCTCGCATAATTTTTGGAAGAAGTAAAAATAAAATTAAAGCTCAATTTTACATTGAATATTAAAAAAAAACTAAAAGCGATCATGGTTTTCGAATTCTTAAAAAAAATCTCTGGTTTATCCTCTTTCTAATGGTATAGATTGATGCCATAAAAACGTTTTACTAACTTCACTAATTAGCTAACTTTGTGTATAGGGATATATTAGGCTGATATTCGATATTACTTATTTACGTAAATAACATACGCTAAGTAGATAGAAAATGCTATCTCACTCTTGCGCAGTGAAGTCTGGCTGCTATCTCTTTCTTAGGATACTAACGTTCCTTGGACTTGAACTAAAAATTAAATCTTATTAATCAATGTTTTAATTAATCACAAATCCTGCTCGAATTACTGACCTCCGCGAAGGTAAGCACCTGTTAGGAAAGCCTTCTTGGTAGATTCTTTGCGCTTCTCGTGCAGCACCATTGGCGCTTCCATATATCATCAAAATGTCCGCTTATCCAACCGTTATTAGAGAACAAAACTAAACAAAAACTAACACAACTCAACAAAAACAAATAACACAACTAACAAAATTTAAAGATAAAGGGCGCTACGTTGAAACAAATATCTGGCAACACCGGAAATCATTATTTGCAAATTTTTCCTAGTCAAGTTATTTCCTAGTTATAGGCAATAACTTAACTAAAAAAAATTTACAAATAATGATTTCCGGTGTTGCCAGATTTCTTTCTTCAGTAGCTACTAAAACAATATTTCTTTAAGTAGCAACATCATATTTTTTTAACATAAGATCTAGTACGGATTCTTGATTATTTTTATTAACTGTGAAAATATACGGTAGAATCAATCATTCTCCCTAATAGTAACAGTTAAAAATAGATATCATCTAAATAAATACCCTTCATGGAGAGTACAACTTGCAAGTCTAATTCGAACGGCCATAACAATAAACAAAATTGCTGATACTGCTATAGAAAAAAACACTCGGATGAAATACGAGGGTCGTTCAATAAGTCCTAAAAAAAGATAGAAAAACAAATTATTTTAAGTAGATTTTTTTTTTTCAACTTTTTTAAGCAGTCTAAAAAGTAAGATTTCGGAAGGTCGTCAAAATAACATCCTCGTTCGATGTGAACCGTTATCCGCTGAACCATTTTTTTAAGTTCGGAAGAAAAAAAGTCACTGGAGGCCAAATCCGATGAATATGGTAGATGTTAATAATTCGAACTTTAATTCCATGATTTTGGCCATTGACAACTCAGGCACATCTGTACACATAAGCCCGATAATAACAGCGCATAATACTCCCCTGTTATTGTTTTTCGTTTTTCTAAGTAATCGGTGTAGATAATTCCGCGTGCATCCCAAAAGCTGTGGCCATTACCTTGCCGACCGATTTCACCGTCTTCTCCTTCATCGGAGCTCGTTCGCCTTCAAAAACCTCCACAGTCCACGCAGAAACTCATCAGGATTGCGACGAAAAAGCGCCAAAAGAGCCTCAGAGTCGACCATACGATTGCGTTTATTCTCCTCTGAGAGCAAATGCGACACCCATCTTGCGAAAAATTTGTTCACACCCAAATTTTCACACTGGAACAGACGTGCCATGAACTTCATCCAACTCAGCCTTGATCTCTTTCGGGGTTAAGCCTTTTAAATATAAATGTTAAATTACCACTCGAACTGACTTTTTTCCATTTTTCTAAATAAACAAAAGTTTCTTTCTTTAATCGACAATAAAAATGAAACCATGTGATGGATATATCTGAAACTTTGACAGCTATCTGGTAAATAATGATGCTTACTAAAAACAAACCATTTCCGATGCTTCAAGCGCCATCTCTTGGATTTGCTAAGGACTTATTGAACGACCCTCGTATCAATGACCACTTCTTTCACTAAAAATGGCTATTTAAGGGAGCCCTTTAGTAAATAGGATAATAATTAATTTCTAGTTTAGAAGAGTGCCAGCAACGCAATGATAATTGCAGCAACGCAACGATAACAACAAAAAAAATAATTCCTGCCTTTTTGCTTTACTTTTAAGAACCTTTTATTTTCATATAAACACTAGTTAATTTTAACTGAAATTTGATTGGCCACGAAATATCTAAGAAAAACTTTTATTAGAGGAAATACTAATTATTACTACGTTATTAAACACGTTTTTCTAAATTACTTTTAAAGCCCAGGGCAATAATAAGCTAATTAATTCCAGCAGAATTAATCAGGCGGCACTGGTATAGTCGACCTTCGTTTAGTTAGCATCCGTAACGTTTCTGAAATTCAGACGTTCGTTTTCTTGTTCGGCACGATATTCATCAGTTCAGTAGGAAAACATCGTCAATTCGCGTCTTAGAGATAATTAAAATTAAATTCTAACCAGAAGCGAAGCGGGAACACGACTAATTTTGACGCGCTTCGCTCCCAAATGGCTTGCACAAAGTTTTCTTTACTTCCTTTTTTCATCATTTTAATATATTTGACACAAAAAGACGACATAGTCGGAAAAATTACAAGTTTACTTCGATAATGGTGTTCATGTACTCTTGTTTGTATAATTTTATTATAAAGGAAAAAACATTTTTTAATTTTAATAAGAGTGTAATAATAGCCACTTAAATTATGACATATGTTATTATGACGGTTAATATAGTAATTATTAATGTATGTTGCTTTTTGAAATAATATTAAAACGTTTAAAATTATTAGGTGCTTAACTTAATTATCGGCCTTCTTTTAACTACCTTTGATATTTATTTATGAAAAAAATTATACAAACTTAATCTTTGAAATATTCTTCCTCACTTTCCATATACCTTCGACACCTTTGAAATAACTGGGGAGTCCCAGATCAAAGTAAACTTGGTGATTTTAATGTGATAAAGTCATTCAGACATTTTTCGACTTCTTCAAGAGATGTGAAGCGGTTATCAACCAGGTGATGTTGCTGAAAGGGATGAAAATTTGAAGGAAAATGCGCCGGATGTGATAAAATATCCCTGCCATATTTGGTTTTGCGGAATTGGTTGCTGACTTACCAGAAGTAACCTATAATTTTTTATTCTTTCAATTATCGTAGAGCAGCGTTCCTTAAACTATAGGTCATCCCCCAAATGGGGTCTCGAAACGAAATGCTGTGTCTCGAAAATTAAATTCGAACACTTGAATTTCAGTTTATGTTATTTTACAAACGCACAATATGCGGTAATATATGTCGCGTATGCAGCCGTTGTGATCAGTGTGATATTTTTTTCTTTTTTTTGCGTTTTTCGCCACGATATAAAACTCAAAAAAATTTCAAAAAATTCTGTTCTTATGTAAATAAAGAAGTTCTTAAATAAAGAAGTTTTAGATCGTGACTAAAAAACCCAAAAAGAGAAAAAATATATGAACACGCCACAATTATTCAGACAATACCAGTGTGATGGCAACGCATGTATTTTCAGTATAGTTAGTTGATTGTGTGTCTTAATAAGTGTCTAAATAACCAGATATGTTACTGTTTTATTATAATTGTTACTGTATATGAGATCAGTACTTATTTAAACACTAGCTGTTACCCGCCCGCTTTGCTTAGCGTAAATTAAACTTTAGAAATAATTGATTTTTTAGGATGAAAATTACTTTAAAAATTCTATAGCTTTAACCTGCTATTTGACAATATTTTTCTATAAATTTCATAAACACAAAATTGCGAGGGATTCACAACGATATAATTTCAAACTTCGGAGTATATTTATCTTTTATGCTCATACAACCCCCCTTAGGAGTTGATTTGTATGATTGTGTATCTTATATGATCTTGTATCTTCTTCTTAGCGAACATGAAACGACACTTGAAAAATATGAAATTTCAAGTCTGTAGAACTTAAGGGGGAAAGTCACTATGGAAAGTCACTATATATATTTTTTCCAGATATAACTAATTAATAAAGGGATCGGATTGTTGTTATTTATTAAGTGTACATTAAACTTATTTTTTATTTAAAAATATTAAAAATTTACAAAAATATGGGTCTTGATTTAATGACTGATAAACAAATTCCCCTTCCATTGTGGCATTGATCAATGAAGAGTTATCTGAAAATAAAAATTGAAAATGGGCCCAAAAGTTTTCGTGTATTCGTTGCCACAAGGTCAAAAAATACGTTTCGAGAAAAACGCGTTTGAAGTTTTCGAAACGTTTTTCTTGAAATAAAGTCATGTATTTTTTTAAATATTAATACTTACGTTAAACTATCGAGTCCCAGGCCATATGATGGTTCTTCGTCAGCATTTTCAGTGTCATCCTTGTCTTTTTTTTGGATCTTTTGTATACGGTTCTCACCCGCTTCATTTCTTTTTCGACGCAGAACGAGTAGAGTAACACTAATAAATCTCATAGCTAATATGAAACGTCGGATCACATTTTTTGCAATTCACTACAAGTTTAAAACCTAATCCTCGAAAACTGTCTTCAGTAAAATTTATATTTCCACTACAATTTTGACAAGAAACATAGTTTCAAAGAACAACAAAAACAAAAAAGGAGTTTAAAATGTTATAACTTATACTTAAATCAATGTCAATTAATGTCAATTCCAGTCAATGCCATTGGATATCTTTCTTTTCGAAGTACTCGTACGGCGTTTAGAACCTTCACCTTCTTCAATATCAAAACTATTACAAGGTCGATTAAGTTTTCTTCCGCTTCGTGAAGTACTTGTTCTAACGCTTTTATAACTTTTACGATCCATTTTTCGCAAATCACAAGATTACTTTCAATATTAATAAGTAACGATATAAAAACGTGTATACAGACTGTACAACAACCAAATTTCTAGGTATAGAATTCATTACAAATAGTAAATATACCGTCGAGTCGGGAAAAACTGGAAACATATAACAAAATATTTTTCACAATAGAATAATGCCTGATATATCATCTATTGTGAAATATGCATTAGCAACATACTGACGGTCTACATAGAGCATCTTGCAGGGATGGTCGCGCTACCTACTCTAAATTAAGTGACTTTAAAATTCTTTGAAATTCAATTTTTTTTTAAATTTTCACAGTGGTTTTCCGCTTTAAATCTCAAAAACGGGCGTATATTTATCTTTTACGCCCCCGCTACGCCCTTAGGAGATAATTTTCATGAACCCCCCTCCTTAGCTAATACCTACAACGCATGAGGAACATTCCTGTCAATGTTTTTTTGTTATACCATTATTCGTTTACGTAGTATACATTTATATTTTCACGCATACCTTTTTATAATATCTTAATACACTATATTTACGTTATAGTATTAATTATAAATTAATAATTAAGTTTTTTTTAAATATATTATTTTTTGTTTAGTTTTGAATTGACATATTTTTTGACTTTTTATCTTTAGATTTTTTTAGCTAACAATTTTGGGTTTTTTACTTTTAATGGTATTACATGCAAAAAAATAAAACGTTAATTTATTATTTAATTATGTCATTTTATGTACTGCTTATATTATCAGTATCAGTTCTAAAATGGATTACTGCTTAAAAAAATCTAAGATACAAAACTGATAAAATATGTGAAAATCAAAAATATGTCAATTAAAAACTATCAAAAAATAACATTTAAAAAAAATCTCAATTAATAATTTATAATTAATACTATAACGTAAATATATTATATTAAGATATTATAAAAAGGTATTTGTTGAAATAAAATTGTATACTGTGCATAGAAATAATATATTTTATTTATCTAATATCTATATTTTATTAATTCTGAGGATAGTTTAATATAAAAAGCCGAAAAGCTAACAAAATAAAATTATTATTATTATTATTACAATTGAACGAAACTCCAAGAAAAAACAAAACGTATAGCATATCGGTATAAAAAGTATCATATGTTCTATTCCACGACATAGTCGACTTCTATGCCAAATTTCATTCAGCATGATTGAAGGAGAAATATCCAAACAAACATACTTTCAGATTTATAATATTAGTAAAATTTTCATAATAATTATTTTATAAAACATTATTTTATTTATATTTCAGAATATAAATCTATTTATAAAATCTCGTAATGAATAATGGGGTCATGAATGAAAAGTTTAACAAGTGCTATCGTAAAGCGTCCATTTTTCATCACAGATCACAATCTTATGCACGAAATTATTTTTCTTGGATCTGGAGAGCAATGACAGATGTGAGTTCATAGGGAACCTAACGACTCTCCTTTTCAATGTCCCCTAGATTGTAAACGTTTTGTTAGTTTGTGTAAACGTTTAGAAATGGCTTGCGGTGGTACCCCGAACTCCTTTTCGAACTCTAGCAGTATGCAATAATGATTTTCTTCCAGTAGTGCTTCCAATTCTTTACTCCCCGCTTTCTTTGGCAGTACCGGACGTTCTCTGTCAATTAAGTAAAAATGTCCAGTTCGGAATTGCTGGAACCGCTTCATTCAAATAGCGAACTAAAGATCATTCTGTTTAAAATAAAAAGTATGGGGTAAGTATCACGTTGCCATTTTGTTTCGGTGCCATTTTTTTCGTGATATTTGTGACAGGTTGAGCTTGGTTGTTGTGCACTGCAGACGTGCAAGTTAGATTATGAATAAATACACCCTAAAAGGATACAGTGAAATTGTTCTAAATTACATTAACAATATAAAGTTATTATATCAGGACGTGAATTTAGGCAAAAATATCCAAACCATCCGGTACCTCATTAAATGACAATTTATTGTTTAATCAAGCAATTCAAACAACTTAGAACAGTAGTATATGCCATGTGTCAAAGATCCAAAAACCAATGCACATGTGTAGCAAAGTGTGCAAGAGTCTCCAGAAATGTCGATTCGACGACGTGGTACTGCCCCACCCGTAGACCCCTCATTGCCCTCTTATCGATATTTCTTTGGCCCTCTTATCTATTATAGGAATGGAAGGAATAAGAAAAGGGTTTTTTCCACAGGCGTATTTGAGATATCATTGTTCGAACTCTTGAGCTGAGTGAGCTCCTCATTATTAAGTTCTTTGGGTCAAATGTAACTGGAATTTACTGATTCTTTTATCATTATCATTCACTTAAATAATTTGCATATAAATAATGCTACATATTTAGAACAAATGTTGTGTACAAGTTTATATAACATAATGTGAAAACTGAGTCAAAAAGCTATATATTATAATTAATTATAAACATTAATAAATATAACAAAACACAAAAATAAACGTCTTTAATCTACTAATCCGATTAGCAAGAAAAAGATTTACAAAAATGTAAAAAGTACGCTCCCATTAAAACAGCCCCTTGGATAAAATAATAAGAACACACTCGAACCACTACAGCCTTTTAAGTGGCGCGGGATCAACGGAGATGAAAGGAATTTCCTGAAAATGCCACCTGCAGTGCTAAGACGAGTCTCTAAATGCCCGCAGGCACTTTCAGTCCAAATCTGATTGCAGGAAGAGTTTTGTCATTGCAACGTTTATACCTATTAAAAAATATATATTTACATTACAAATTTCACATATAATTTGAATTTCACGAATTCACTTTGACCAAACAACAAAAGAGTATACCTTAAAAGTTGCATGGTAGGCCCGTAAAGAATATTAAAAAATTTTAAAAACAAAAAAACGAATTCGTGCTCCAGGCAAAAATTCCTTCAACCTGACGAGATCTTAAGGCTAGAAACTGGTCTCGGACTCAGAACTCGCTAACGTTTTGGTAGCGGCTAAAGGAATGGGCGTGGAGCACGAATGAATTGTCTTTGTTTTTCAATATTTTTAACAAAAACTTTGCTCATTATAATATGTTTTAGATTGTCTGTTTAAACTGTCTTAGAAAAAATTAAACCTACAAACCATTTTAAACCCCTCATATTAATTAATATTTTTATAATACTTTTTATTTTAAATTATTTTTTAATGGAATCATTTATCATCAACTTTTCAAGCCTATATTAATGAGTATTCTAAATGTATCCATTCTGTGTGAGTGACATAGACATAATATAAATAAGGTGACTTTTTAAATCAAACACAAAGTATTTATTTTTTTATCCAAATTCAATATACATATTTCAACGTTTCTTTCAATCTTCGAAACAGTTTTTATACTCGACTTCCGGTATTTCCTTCAAAGCGGTCACACAAATCACATGGTAATATCTGAAGCTTGCGGAACGGCACTGGTTTGGTTTTAATCGAAAAATTGGCGAATAAATATTACAAACTATATTATATATTACGCTCCTAATCTTGAATAATAATATTTGCTGTTTTACTGAATACCAACTGTTTGACCAGTTGAAAGGAACTCTTTGTAAACAATACTAAGGTAATCAAAGAAAACAAATAATGACTTTAATTTTTGACTAAATTTAACGTGGTTTTTTGGGTTTTGTTTCATATTTGCGGCGATACTCGCTTATGACTCGAGTAGAGATCCATGTCGCATCACCATTAATTGTGTATTTCATAACGTCGTCATCCAATGGAAGTATCTATTCAGCAACTATAACACGACATACCATATAATACAATAATTATAACAAAAAATAATTAGTGTTTTCGAAAATAAATATTTTTCAAAACTGATTGAATTGATCTAAATTATATTCCAATAATATCTACAATGCCTCTAATACTATATCAGCGACTACTCAGTACAAAATCCTTTTGTTAATGTTGGTAATGTTTTTCTTCATTAGTTGATCTAGAAGATCTACCCGAACGAGCTTCGTCTTCAACTGCTTCTCTACCATCACTAAAGTCCTTATAACCACTTGTAAACATTTTTTTTTGAAACATTACCATGGATATAACGCTTTCATAACTTTTTTTAATGCATCAACGTAATAAATCCAGTTTTTAGTCAAAATTTAATGCAAAATCCTTACTGTATACATTTATCTATTTTATAAAATCGCCGACAATAAGTTTTAACAATTACAAAAGACGCTATAATTTCTAACTTAACAAGCGAAGTGATATGAAACTTCTGTCAGATATCAGTACATACATAAGCGCGCAAATTTTGAACGAAATTAATGTTAGAGTTATTCTTCCGGGTGTTAATCCATTCGTTGTCCAAAAGCATTTCATTCTTGATAACTTTTCGCCAAAATCTCATTTGGAATTTTTAAGTCTTCTCTATGTTGGTAGACAGCTTTGAAGTGATGACACGGTCTACTACTTCTCTCTTGGATGTCAAGTTGGCCCGAAGGCCCTTACTTTTCTTCCTTATTGCCGATCGTGTAAATCACGTCAGGCTAAAATGTTAGGCGCCATCCTTTGGGAGCGGTTAACCGTGACCTGCACAGGGCTTGGTAATCGCAGTTAATCGATTGTTAAGATAATTTAGTTTTACTGCTCCAAACCTGACCCGCGATAATCAGATTCAGTGGAATTTATTCTTGACTTGGTGTAAAATGCTTACGTCGTGGATTTGATGGTGCTGACACCCTCAGTGCCTTGGTCACTCTCTGACGTCGGAGTTGAAACTATTCTCTGAGTCAAGTTTGAAGAGCCATGCCGTGGTACTGACTGAAGTCTCACTGATTTCACGCCGACCTCTGTAAGCTCCGTCGGGAGTATGACCCAGCTTTCCGCGCGGATGAACTAGGTCGGGGTTTGTTCGCTTCCTAAGCCGAATGAGACCGTTGCAACTGAAACTACCAACTGCCAATTTTGTCTGCCCCCATGATGGACAGACTGCTGGGTACGTCCGTAGGCCTCGGAATCCACCTCCAAACTGGTGATGGCAGGGACCTCGAGTGTCGCTGTTTTGTTGCCTCAGGTGCGCAGAACAGTACGTGTCAGTTTCTGACTGGTCGATGTATTCTGTTCAAAGTTGTTTGATTTCTATCTTGCACCGCAATTTTCCGGATTTTTGAGGAATGTCTATATAGTTAGCCTATAAAAAGCATCATCCCGTCTATTTAATTTTACTGTCATATTATATTATTATATTCCAGAGAAGCATTCGACGTAGAAAAAAAACGCAAAAATAGTTTATGTATATATATATATATATATATATATATATATATATATATATATATATATATATATATATATATATATATATATATCTAAGATGGTTTATGTTTACACCATTGATCTTTACACCATCCTGTTCCCAATTCAGTTTACAGAATACCATATATATAAATATATATATATATATATATATATATATATATATATATATATATATATATATATATATATATATATATATATATATATATATATATATATATATATATCGCGGCGGCTCATGGGTTTTTAAAGTGAGAGGGAGTAGAAGAAAATAGTGCTGCTGGAAATTTTTTTCCCTTCCTCCTTTTTACTTTTCGTGCTATTGAAACCCTATACAGGAATCACCTCCTGTAGGGAAATGAGTTAAAGGAAAGAAACTGAAACGAAATAAAATATGATGTTTTGCTTTTAAAAGTAGTTTACCGTGATAAATGATAAATGGGCGGCGTCCAACGCCCTCCGCCACGAGCTGCCACAGATAATATCGAATAGTTACAGAGTGTTATAATAATTGTTGTAGGCTCGTTTCTTTAAATCAGTTTTGCCTTTACAAATTACTGAGCATATTTAATATATGAATATTTTTTTGATAATCACCTTAAATAAGTTTACATAAAATATTTTTATAAAGCTAGAAATTTTTTCAGTTGTTAAACTCAAATAAAAAAAATTCTAGAAAAATTATCCATTACAAAGGAAAAGTGGAATAGCGAATGTCTTAAACGATAGTTAGTGACATAATTTCCGTTCGATCAACTATAAAATTAGGCTCCAATAGCCAATGGCAGTGCAAAAATTACCCCGTTCAGTTTCACACAATCCCTAATTTCCCACACAATGCCAAAAACCTTAAATCTAATAGGGTCGTTAGCGCCGATCGTTATCAAACCTTTTTATTGAAGCTGCGATTCGGTAGCCGTCTTGTCTTCGGCTCCATTTAGATAAAGTTTCGGTCCGACCGCGCATTACTGGTCCGTGTTATCTAACGGTGGAAAATTTAATGGTAACGAATGGGATTTTATTTGCCGATTTTATTTTAAATTAACCAAGAAGAAAACTCTGAAGAAAAACTACTGACGTACAGTAAAAAGGACTGCAAGATATTCACCTTTTTTTCTTAAAAAACTGTATAGATTCTCTATCATCGAAACTGACTTAAACTTTTTTTGTATAAATATATAAATATATATATATATATATATATATATATATATATATATATATATATATATATATATATATATAGCTTCCTAAAGGTCCAACTCTTCGTCCACGTCGCAGGAAGCGGACAACGGCTGAACCCGAACGTTTATTTAAGGAACAGACGGCTAGCAGGGCTCTGGCAGAAAAAAATCCCAGGTCGCGTCTGCAGTGGCAACCACCGGCAACCTGGTCGGCGTCTGTTCACCCAGAGGGTGCGGCAGTACACTACGCTCCAGGTACTAACAATCCCTGGTTCTAAACTCCCAGTGGAAACACTGGACCAATAAGCTTATAAGCAACCATGACTCGTGTAAGTAATTACAATGATACCCCAGGTGTCCTTCAGTTCAAAAACAGCACCAAACAGTGAATATCTGAGGATGAAGAGGTAACTGCTGAATCACTTGAGGATTTGTATGGGCCCAAATCCTGCAGGTATGTTTGTATATAAACCCATTTAGTCGGAATTGCGCTTCGTTAGAAAAGATTTTTTTTTTCCTCAAAGTAAGCATGGTGAATTGACGCAATATAATGAGCAAAGCAGTCTATGAGTAACATTTACATTTCAAATAGTGTTAAATTTAACTGAGGTAACCGATACTTGATGGAAATTAATTTTAAATAACTAAGCAAAAATTAATATCTAAAAATTTTCTCTATATTTAAAATTATATGTACATTTGTCTCGACACGCAGTGCCTTTTTCAAATACAAACTATGTTGAATTAACAGTAAGAAAATAATTATAACCTAAACTGACATAATAATACCATAAAACATGATAGTGGGTGATAGTTATAGTGATGAGTTCATAAAACATAAAACCCTTTTTTTTGTCAACGTCTAGGAGAGCAATATAAGTTTAATAACGGTGAACCATTCAAGTCTAACTGGTCATTTAGCAAAATATCCAAATTTTTCCTTTTATTAATTTCTAGACTCTCTAAAAGATTTAATTTTTGATTTACTCTCATTGTGTATCATTTAAAAAGTGTCATTCAAAGTATGTTTTCCTGACATTAACTGGTTAGCATAATAAGAATTATTTTGTTGTTTAGTTTAATTTCTTTTATGTTCGTTGACCCTAGTAGAGAAAGATCTTCCTGTTTGTCCAAAATAGACTTTTGGACACGACCCGCACTCAATTAAATAAATTCCTGATTTATAGAGTTTATTTGCTTGACTTTTATTGTTTTTAATGAGGCGTTCAAGGCTATTGTTTGTTTTAAAAGCAATATTTATATCGTTTGTTTTGGATAAATGTCTAGATACTAGTTGGTAACTTTTCTCGTATATGTAATTGTTTTGTACGCTGCATTTTTGATATTATTAATCGGATATATTAAATTATTTGTTTTATTATAACTTTTTTTTATTAATTATTTTATTTATAATGTTTGGGTCGCATCCGTTATTTACTGCGATCTGGTTGATGACATTCAATTCTTTATTATAATTATCTATTGACATAGGAATATTTAATAATCTATATATAAATGAATTAAATTCTGCCATATTTTGTGAATAAAGATGACAATATATATTGTGTATAATTAAATATGTATGTGATAGATTATACAAAATTACATAATTATGTTTAGTGTCTTTCTCTAGTAATTGTTAAGTCTAACAAGTTAATACTATTATGATGCTCTTCTTCAACTGTGAATTTGATGTTCTTATGTAAATAATTTATGTAAGTTAAGAATTGATTTAATTGTCTATTAGAACCTGTTATACAAATTAGAATGTCATCAACATATCTGTATCAGTAAAGTGATGATTTAAACAACTGATGTTGATTTATCTTATTTTCTAAATTATCCATAAAAATTTCCGCCAGTAAAGGACTTAAAGGGTTTTCCATTATCAAACCGTCATTAGGTCGATGGACAGTTTAGGTTATAATTACTTTTCTTACTGATATTTAAACATAGTTTGTATTTGAGAAAGACACTGTGTATCGAAACAATTGTTATACATACAATTTTAAATATAGTGGACATTTTTAAATGTTAATATTTGCTTATTTATTCAAACAGTGTTGCCGCTATTACGTTACAAGATACTGATACTCTTAATAGAAAATTAAGTATTACTGTAGATAATATCAACTGAAGCCTACTTGACAAAGCTCATATTCATCAATAACTAGTTATGAAAACACCAAAAAAATAACCCAGTTTTGATACCAATAGCAACGGAAGATCATTGCCGCTATTACGTTTCAAAGTTCTGATAGAAGATATAAACTGAAGCCAACTTGACAAAGCTCATATTCATCACTAACTGGTTATGAAAACATCAAGAAAAAAACCCAGTCTTGATACCAATAGCAATGGAAAATCATTCTGATACTCTTAATGGAAAATTCTTTATAACTGTAGAAGATATAAACTGAAGCCAACTTGACAAAGCTCATATTCATCAACAACTAGTTATGAAAACACCAAGAAAACAACCCAGTTTTGATACCAATAGCAACAGAAGGTAATATATAACAGTACGAAAAAGATTGGAGGTATAACGAGCCTACCTCTATCTAAAAAATGAAATTGCATTCGAAGATCGAACTATCAATGTCATACAGTTCTAAAGTTGTTATAATTTACAGAACATGTTATGGTGAAGCAAGACAAGTGATTTAATTGCATACTAAATGAAACTGAACCCGGCCTTATGTACAATGTCTAATTGTATGTATTCATATTCAATATTGTATTAAAAAATGAAGCTATCAAGTTTACAAAAAGCTAGCAAATAATATTTAAAATAAATGAATAATAAGGTCTTTAAAGGTAGAGAATGATGAAAGATTATTTGAACTATGAGTTAGAACTTCCATTGTCTTAAGTATTAATTTATTCAGGACGTTTCGGTCAGACTAATCGCTAACCCTTTTCAAGTGACAAATGAGACTAAACTAGAAGACCGTCGCTTATATAAGTTCGGTATAATTAAAGTGTAACGGTCGTCATGGTAGCGAGTTCACTGAGCTGTGTCAACACGCGTTGGCATTTTTACGCTTGGCTTACTAAACATCTGAATTGCGACTCATTGTCTCAATTGTTTTGCACTATCTAAAGAAAATATATTTTTGCATATTCATTGAACTCCATTCGTAATACTGTATAATAAAATATTTAAATAAGATCTTGAGACATAGATATTACAACGATAAACAGTCCTTCAACAATAGTGATGATGTGTGAATTCAATAACTCATTTTAAATTGTCGAAAAGAAAAGGAAAAATTCTAGAAAGAAAATGAAAAGAAATCTATCACTTTCACGACAAACGAGCAATTAAATGACCGCGTCTAAAACTTCGCAGCACGCAATCTAATGATCATACTTGCATCGGAGACGAAAATTTATCGAACGACCTTCGTAATAATACCCCCATGATCATATTCTTCCATGTGTACAACTTACTAAAATTAGAATTTATTTGAAATAGATGAAATTATTTATAAAAATATATAATATCTTATTTTTATGTACAAATGAGAGCAAAAAAAAAATTATTTATAGGAATTTTTTATTTTTCCCCTGTAACTGAACACTTATTTCAACTTTTTTTTTTTAATTTTTCAACGGGCAAAGCCCAATTACAAGATTGTTAAACCTTTTATTAAAATAAATTCTAATTAATATAAAGATGATTAATATAAAGATAACAGTATACTACCTAATTTCACATAAATAGGGGGGTATTTATGGGTGGGGGGACCCAACCACCACTCAAAAACTAACACACACCTGACTCAGGAATGAATTATAAAATCCTAAGAAATCTATATTGGGATGTTCATTGGCTAGTCTGGTAGCTCTTGAGATAAAGTTGTTTTGGCCATAGTTAGTTCGATGGACAAGATAGTGGAAACTGTAAGTGGCTCTTGTAGTTCTCAGTGGAACATGAATATTAATTTTTTCAAGGAGTTCAGGGGCCAATACCCTTCCATGAATGATCCTATAAAGTGTTATAAGATCCCTTCTCCTGTGACGAACAGTGATGGAGACCATATTAAGCTGGTTGAGTATTTCAGAATCCTGATAATTATCCAATATGTTTAGCTTGTAGGCCACTTGCTTTAGAAATTTGTGCTCAACAGATTTAAGAGCATCAATATATACCCCATAAAAGGGGGCCAGACAGAAGATGCATACTCTATATGTGGACGTACAAGGAAATAGTAAAGGGTTTTTAAAGATTGAATGTCATTGAAGTCTTGGGTACATCTTTTAATGAAAGCAAGCATTTGGAAGGCCTTGTTGACAACATTGTCCAAGTGAACTGAGAACTGCACATTTCTCTCCAGGCTGACACCAAGGTCCTTGATAATGGATACTTTGTCTAGGATATGATGGTTAATATGATAGTTAAATTCTATGCTGGATCTACCACGAAAAAAGGTCATTGCCTTGCATTTAGATGGATTTAGTGTCATACCGTTTCTGTGACACCAGTCAAACAGAGAGTTCAGATCATATTGAAGTTTGTCACAGTCTTCCTGGGATCTAACAATGCAACTAAGCTTTAGGTCATCAGCAAACTTCCTAAATGTATCAAAAAGTTTAAAAAACTTCGTAAAAAAAGATAAAATCAGAATTAAAAATTAAACATAGTCCAATTTATGAAAAGCCAACACCAGCATGCCACATGTATTATAGTTTTCTTTTATTTTTTAATATTAAAATCCACATTTCTCACAGCAGAACAGCTCCTGAAAGATTAAAATAAATTATGTGGCGCAATGGCTTGATAAATGGAATAGAGTTTTCTCGTAAATTTTACCACTGATCTCAGCAACTCCGGTAATTAAGTGAAGTTTCGAGTTGACATCGCGAAATTCAGGTTAAGTTTCTGTTCGGGCTACGGTTCTAATCGCCACGAGATAATAAATCCAACTAAACCTTTGTTAATCTCATTTTCATTGGAGAGAAAAAACTGACATTCACAACAATTAATTACAAAAGTATTAATTTTTTACTACCAATCAATAACCCATTAAAGAACATTTGAAATTTTCTAAGTATAGATTTTTAATATTCATTCATGAATAATTTGAGATACCCTTGTGAATTCATTAATTTCTTGAATAGCGGATGCGTTTGTTCATCGGGCAGTTCACGAAATTGGAAGGACTCATCTCCAGCACCAAAGTTAAAAAGAATTAATGCGCTTGAGGTCTTATTTTTAAATTATGTCTGTTTCTGTGGAATATAGAAATACTAGAAAAACTAAGGGTTTACTGTATATTTCTTTGTGTTCTCTGTGTTGTCACTATCCCTCACCACACATTATACACAGACGCGACAATACCTTTGGTGATGTCTGAATGATTGTGGCGTGTTCATATATTGTTTTTTTTTCCTTTATTTGGGTTTTTCCCTACTATCTAAAACTAAAAAATATCAAAAATACGTGTTCTTATGTAAAGAAAGAATCACTGGGTAAAAACAAAAAAACCAAACGGAGACAAATTTCTCAGTGATTCTTTTTTGTAATAAATTTGCCTAACGAACAAAATTTTAAAGATATAAAAATGTTATAAAAATTTTTATAAACTTTTAACGTTTTCGTTTTCGTTTTTTTTAACGTTAAACCTTCTTAGAAAGGGCGATTTTAATAAATCTACAATTTGTCAACACGCATGGGAATCGGGTCATAAAATAAATTGGAATAATTTCAAAACGGTATTAAAAGAATCGGTAACAAAATACAGAAGATTAAAAGAAACCGCCATAATTAATTTAAATAAAAATAACTGTACTGCTATGCCTTCGGTAGATTTAAATTCAATATGGTTCCCGATCCTAAAGAATACAATTAAACACATTTAAATATTTGAATACACAATCAGTACAATAAACAATCACACAGTAAACATTAGGTATATATATTTTTTGGTAGTATGTCACTGTCATGAAAAGCTATTGTTGTCAATGTAAGTATCGTTGACATACATAAAAAATTATATTTACTTTCACTCATTACTTTATATATTACAAATTAATATAATTTATTTTTTAGTTTAGTTTTGAAAACGGGGGGAGAGGACCCTGCGAAACGTTAACGTTAAAAGTTTGTAAAATTTACATAATTTTAACATAAATTTAAATAATAAACATTTTTATATCTTTAAAATTTTGTTCGTTAGGCAAATTTATTGCAAAAAAAGAATCACTGAGAAATTTGTCACCGTTTGGTTTTTTGTTTTTACACAGTGATTCTGTGAGTGTATTTTTGATATTTTTTGAGTTTTAGATAGTGGCGAAAAACTTAAATAAAGGAAAAAAAAACCTTTGGTGGTACAGGGACGGATCTAGATAACGCGGCCGACCTCCAAAAAGATAGAGGTCAGATGTCACGACTCTTCTATAAAGAAAAATACGAAGGAGAATGAAAAGAAGAAAAAGGAAGCATATATATATTAATTTCTACTATTTTACGTTATAACCAAAAAAACTCGGTCTAGAAAGCATGTTACTGTTAAAAATGTGTATAGCAAATTGGCATGTCGTCAGAAGCACCAGTCCTAATGACCTGAATCTTCGGAATATCCTTGTAAAGTAAAGTTTTAGGGTTAGAGGTGCATCAGCAACTGAGAAGGCTATTTAGCGACCGGACCTGCAGCTTAACGTGGATCCGAACCACGGCAATCGGTCACCGAAAACCCCCGTCAGCACCCCCCTCGGGCTATCAACCGCTAGTTTTGTGCTTAGCCATAAGTATCTCGAGAAGCTTACCGACTGACGACTAACCAACGTAGAAAACCTCGCAGAAGGCATCCGGCCTTGCCAAGCTTCGAACTGACATGACTGAGGGGTGATTCTTTATCAGATTTTTTTCACTCTTACCTAGAAACATTTACAAGAATTTTAGAAAAAGTCCTTAACTAGTAAGGGAATCGAACCCACTCCACGCTAACTGCCGTATCGTCAGGTTGACGCCTCAGACACCATCATTAAAATTTATAGGGTTAAGGAACATTGTTATGCAAGAGCGTCCAACTTCCTAGAGCGTAATACTCCCGTCGTAGGCATTAAATTTGATTCCAAAGATATTGTGATATTTTGGTCATTTGGAAAGCAGTTTTTCTGCACGATACGAAGGTAATCCGAAAAGTTTTCGGACAGACACAGATAATACAAGTATAACCATATGGCTATGATCTTTTTCAAGTATGATTCTTTAGATGAATTGCTGCAAAATTTCACTGGCGTGCGTTTAATTACTTGTTCGTGACTATCGAATAAAGAAAATGTTCATGTATTCTGAAAAATTTTAATTAGATTTTAGTTTAAAGGATTACTCTCCTTCGTTTTCAACAGTAAATCGGTGGAATTTAAACATGATCCATTGAAGATGATAAAAGCCCGGGATGGCCAAATAGCTACGCCTGACCAAATCGACACAAAAACCCACGTCGCCCAAAGATGCATCCGAATGAACACTTCTCGGAAGCATTGAAATTTATTTTAAAGTGATTCTATTTTCTTTGACGCTGACAGTAGATGAATTCACCGTTACACGCTACAGACGAAATAGTAAGTATAGATCATCGTTTCTTGCCCTTTTTAGTGTCGCGACCCACTAAATGGCCATAAAGTAAAAAACGTTGCAACCCTCTAACTAAAATATGTTATTTTAACGTTTATCGAAGTTTTACCTCGACCGATTAACACGGTGACGATTCATCTTTTTTCAGTATCGTGATTTATGAAGAATCGTTTTTATTTTTAAATGGCTTATAAACTCCTACAAGCGTGTTCACACGCTTACGAATCGTGAAAAGAACGAATCATCGTTCGTTATCGTTATTGACGGATACATGTGTGAATGAACCATTACACTTAAACCGCACACAGTCCCAAATACCTAAGTAGAAGACTTGTGTAACCCGTTGTTCTTATATTACTTTTACCAGTTCGAACCTGTGCCCCGCACTTGCGCGCACTTATTAAATGACCGGCCGCGCACCTCGCAACACACGCGCTCTGGTTCTGTCCATCGAAACCAGGAAGCCTTAAAAATTAGTCATCTGGAAACACTCGTCTATACAAAACAAACCATTATAATTTTTCGAGCATAAATCACCCGTATTGAAAAATCAACAAATCAAGCCGTAATAAGACCTCAATTCTTCAAGAATCCTATTTAGTAGCATTAAGAGTGACTAGGGAGTCTAAGCCTCACACGATTGCGGAATAGCTCATATTAACCGCAGCCATTGATATGGTCAATGTGATGATAAGTCCGGAAGAAGCAAAAAAGTTTAAACCACACCACTTTCAAATAACACAATATTGAGCCGATGATGTTCACGATCAAATAATTGAATAATTTAAATTAAGTAAATTTTTTGCTATTCAATTCCACGAATCATCAGACGTGTCGAATTTGGCGCAATTTTTGTGTTGTGTCCGATACGAATGCGAGGGATCAATTAAAGAAAATATGTTATTTTGCAAATGAATCCCTGATTGTGCAACTGGCAAAGGGCTCTTTAAAGTTTTTGTTGATACAACACAAAACGAAAACTTGGACTTTAATAAATGCATTGCGGTATGTACTGATGGCGCGATAGCGATAACAGCGAAGAACAGTGGTGTGGAGTAAAATTAAGACATTATTCCATATATGGAATAGACGCACTGCTTTCTTCACAGAACTGCACTTGCTACAAAAATGATGCCAGAAAATTTACAAAATGTTCTGTCAAAAGCCGGAAAAATTGTTCATTTAATTAAAATCCGATCATTGCTGACTAGATTTTTTTCCACATTGGGCGAAGGAATCGGTGGCAAATGCGACTAACTGTTTTTACATACTGAAGTCAGGTGTTTGTTGGGAGGAAAAGTTATAACGAGACTTTTTGAATTCCGATTCTTAAAATCTTTTTGATAGATAAAAATAGCTCATTGTCAGAGTTTTTACAAGATAGAGAAGCTTAATTACTGTTGGCTCACTTGAGCGATATATTTTCACATTTAAATGACTTGAATACGAGCTTACAAGGCCGTAACAAAAACATTTTACTAATGACAGACAAAGTCAATACATTCATCAAGAATCTTGTTATTTGGATTATTTGCCTTTAACTTCAGATTACATTACCAAAAATATGGAATTAGAAAATTTGGCGAGTTGATTCGCATGAAAACGCATTTACGTGAATTGAAAATTCAGTTAGTGGAATATTTTCCAGATAGCAACGATGATTTGTCGAAAAGATGGATTTTCAATCCGTTTGATGAAAATATTGTTGCAGCTGCTGAATTATTTATTGAGATTCACAACCAACTTATTGAAATATCGGCCGACAAAACTCTACATAGACATTAATATAATTTATTTTTAGATTCGTTTTGAAAACGGAAGGAAAATACTTCCCGAAACGTTAATGTTAAAAGTTTGTATTTTTTAGTTGTTATTTATTATTATTTTTTTAATTTTGTTCGCTAGGCAAAAGTTATTACAAAAAAGAATGACTATCCATCAATCTTTATTTACATAAGAACAGATATTTTTTTATATTTTTTGAGTTTTAGATCGTGGCAAAAACCCAAATAAAGAAAAAAATATACGACTCATTTCACGTTTCGCTCACTAAGTTCGGTCGGGACACATTGTATGGGCAAACATACCCAATTTGTCTCAGATAATCAATAACGGTCAATTTTTAAACTTATATTACTAAATTTAACTTATTTGTTATGTCACTGTCCGTGGTGCAGGGATCTTCGGCTATTATGGCCTTTATTTCCTTAACATCAGTGCGGGAAGGACTGCCAAAACGATACCGTACCTCTGAACGATACCGTGCCGATATCTCTGCCTCTGAATCGACCAAACCACTTCTTCCCAACAGAAACATTTATCTAAAAGGCACAAATCTGTTTTTTTTGTTTGAGCAGCGTTCTTGCCCTTTTTGAAATAAAAAATCGTAATGTAGCATAATGTAGTGTTATGCAAGTAATCGACCGTCATTTTCAATTTAAATCAACTTATTGTCTAAATGGTTGTGGTGTGTTCATATATTTTTTCTTTTTTTTGAGTTTCTCGCCACGATCTAAAAGAAAACACTAAGAAATTAGTCTCCGTTTTGTTTTTTACCCAGTAATTCTTTTATTTACATAAGAACAGATATTCTTGGTATTTTTTGAGTTTTTGATTTTTTGAGTTTGGCCAAAAATCCAAAAAAAAGGAAAAAATTAAATCAACTTGACTAACTGATATCAAATCAAAGCAAATCTGAACGTAAACATTGTAAATATATCAGGAATTATAATATGTAAGCAAAAATTAGGGGGGAGTGGGGTAATAACGAATACCTAAGGATGAACTGAAATAAAACAAAACCATTTAAAGTTACTTTTTACGAATACTTTTTGATGCTTAAAGTCTACTAAATTATTCAGTCATAAATTCTCATAACCAACTTAGTTATATTTTCACAATAAAATCAACTTTTAACAAAAATATCATAACCCTTGGTGTCTAGGATTACCCACAACGCGTAGGGTAATCACGTAAGTTTATTCTTCACAAAAGGCACAGAAGAATCCCTTTGATGTGCTTTCACCATTCGTGCAGTTTCCGTTGGCCCATGAGCTACATTTGTAGCATTTTATCCAGTCTTCATTAGGCGGATCTTCGTCCTTTTCAGCACAAACCAAGCAATAATAAGCATTTTCCTTTGTTGCTTCTGAATTGACTTTCTTTTTCTTGTGCGGTACATCATCTTTAGCTTTAGTTTTCATCTTCCCCTCTGCAAATACTTTGAGATTCTTAACACCTTTCTTACTTTTAGTTATATTTTCAGTCTTTTGAGTTTCTTTCATCTCCTCGTTATTTTTGTTTCTTTTTCTTGTTTTTCTTCTAAAATAGCTTTCAAAGAAGTACTAGTTACAATAGCTGAATGTTTTTCCTGGAAGTGTATTTAGTTTTGTGCTGTAGAAACTGGGGAAGCTGGATAACATATTTAAGTGGTATTGAACTGTTCACCTGTCTCTTCACATTTGATTTCGATGCTAACTGCGCATTAGAGGTCTCTGCTTTGTCCAAATTGTCAATAGGACTTTAAAGGAGTCATGTAAAATCTGTAAATTGCCCATCAAATTGAATTGTGTCTAAAGGGTAAATACCAACTTCCCGAAAACCATTTGCTACTTTCTCTATTATTGAATGCTTTAATGAAAAGTTCTCCAACTTCATACTGTGTAAATCTTCGGCCTAGATTTGATGCCATGTATAAGTCACACTCGCTGTTGTATGCAGCCTTGAGGGATCCAAAATATGTTAAATCCAGTGATTGCATCCGACGAGACAGTTAAAATTCTAGAATCTCTTTAGACATTAGAAACGTTGTAAATATGATTAACATCAATGTTTCCAATTCTTCCTTCCTTCAAGATAATGCTTTCAATTTGTCGAAGAACATTTTTACCTCAGTTTAATTAAAAGTTGTTATTCTATTGATAGAAGTAGACTCAGGTTTTCTTAGTGAAATGTGTGGGTGCCGTTTTTTGAAACCGTAGAACCAGTCTTTTCCCGCAATTTTGAATATTTTGTCAAAATTATGTTTTAAACTATTTACTTCGGCAAATTTGAAAGCTATTTTCCATACAATCTCTATGGCTAATTCTAATTTATATTTGGTCTACTTTTTTTCTTTGGTAATTTCTTGACATCTAAAACATATTTAAAAATGTAAATACAACATTTTTATTTAACAAACAAGTTCAAAAGTTTAAAGCTCTTGAAATGTTAGGTTTTAGAAAGGTTGCGGTTTTGCTGTAAGAAATCGTTGACTAGTGATAACTTCGCACTTTGTACTATTTTAAATAATGCCATTTATTTATATATTTTCATGTGTATAATAAAGTATCCAATAAATAAAATAATAATTCAAAATTATAAAATATAAGTTAAACTAATAATAATTTTATTATTTAGGGGTAATTACGTACGTCCCAGATTGCCCTACTCACTTGTCTATAATTAGCCCATACAAACCAAAAAGCAAAATTTGTTTTGAGGTTAGAATCGCGTGATACGCATGCCAAGATTTTGAAAAGTAGGTGTTAATTCAGCAAAGTAATTCCCAATTTCCATGTCATAGCTTTCTATACAAGTTTACTCAAATATTAGATTAAATTGTAAAACAAAAATCAATTTAACTTACCATGTACAGCAAGCGCGATCTCATGTTATCACCAACAGTCCGGCACTAGTTTCGGGGTGGACTCTCGATCGCATCATAGCAAATATCTCCCATCTTTTTCTAACTTACCTAAACAGACGCGTTTGCCATTAAACCGCCATCCGTAATTCCCCCACTCTCCCCTATTAATCCAACATATAAAAACTTACAATTGTACAAACAATAATTCTTGAATCAGTCTAATATATTATGATTATTACGAAATTATTATTAATTCCCATTAAATTAGTATTTTTTTAAAAGAAAAATGATTTATAAGTAATAGTAATTTGATTAGAAAAAATAGCGATCAATATAGGAGGGCGATGAAGCACAACTAAACAAAATTATTCCAGAAAAATGGGTAAAGAAAGACTAATCGAATCATATTGAATTGCCTGAAGGCGATATATTTTTCCACTCGGGAGAAAAACTACATACGACACAGTATCATAAACCGAACACAGACTATCATTTCATCTGAAACTTATCCATCTCTTCAAGAAATGTCACATAATATGAAAAATGATGATCGAGTATCGTTTCGTTGCAAATAAAATTTTATTAGCTCCCATTCGATTGATGATCTTTATATTATATCGTATCAGTCTGCAACGCAAAATTGAAAAAAGGATAATATATTGTCCAGTGTTTCTCAAGCAAATAAAGATTATGTTTTACGATCATAAATTTGTTGGGAATAAAAGGTTTAATTTGTTATATTAGATACACAGCAAATAACTGTAGATACACAGCAAAGCGCTCGAAGAAATTTTGAACAAAAGTCTATCTCCCGAAGGAGGGAGCCTTGCAGCCTTACACAGTGTAATTTTTTTAAAACCTTTTTTATTTGAAGTGATAGATTAATAGTTCCAAATGCAAAGTTGTAGGAAATAACTTCACTAAGAAAAATTTACAAATAATGATTTCCGGCGTTGCCAAATTTATTCAATAGCTACTAAAACAATATTTTTACGTGGCAACACCGTATTTTTTAATATAATTTGACAAATCTTAAAATTTGAAATAAAAAATGTCATATCACATTTATTTATTGGAGTAGCTGTTTTAGAACAATCAATTATCATTCAACAACAATACAACTTTTTTTGCTAAAAGAAACTAGTTTAAAATAACAATAAAAAATAACTCTTATAAACTAATCAATGATTAGTTTTTTAACAAATGCTCAAACGGGTGCCCTCCTTGTAATATACAATAATGAATCCTTTTAACAATATTATTACTAACATTTTCCAACATATTGGCATAATGTTATTAATTTCTCGCCAAATTGATTGTTTCAGTTCATCAACAGAATTGGGAGTGGTCACGTATACTTTGGTTTTTAAGAAACCCCACAGGAAAGTCTTAAAGTGCGAGGTCAGGTGATCTAGCAGGTCACACAGCTGAACCCCTTCTTCCTATCCATCTTTCTGGCAGAAGTTCATGAATATAATTCCGTACCTTTCGCGTAAAATGAGGTGGTGCTCCATCCTGTTGAAAGTAGAATAGCCTTCTTTCTGCTAACGGTAACGGTTCATCATCAACTCAAGTTCGTTTCTCAATAACTCTAAATAACGTTCACCATTTAAATTTTGTTCTATGAAGATAGGTCCGATCACTTTCCTATTGTAGATTGCACACTATACGTTAACTCTCGGGTTATATTGTGTTCTTCTTTCCTCAGCCCAACAACTGTCAGATTATTGTCAGACCAATATCTATAATTTTGTCTATTGACCTTGCCATTTAAATAAAAAGTTGCTTCGTCGCTAATAAAAATGTGCTTTTCGAAATTGGGTTGCTGACGCTTCTTGTTCAAAAACCAGCCGTAAAATTCCAATCTTCTATCACTATGATCATCATGCAATTCTTGTACGTTTCTCATTTCGTATTGATGATCATTGTTCGCCTTTACAGTGGCCCACACCTTTGACTGAGAAGAATCTACCTCTTGGGCCATTTTGTGCGTTTATTTGTGAGGATTTTCCACATTACAAAGAAGAATATTTTCTTCAATAACAACATATTTTCGCCTTTTGCGAATCCTTGGGCACACACTACCAGTTATTTTTGGTTTTACTAAGTTATTTCTTAAAAACTCCGGATTTGGAAAAGACTTATCGAGATGTCTTGCATGGAATTCTACGCACACATAGGGTAGACTTAAGCCACCAACATGAACAAACATAATTCAACTTTCTCTTTTTGATTAAATAATTGATTCATCTTGGCAACTGAATTAAGACGTTATTTTCATATACACTCAAATACAACAGCTTTCAAATAACACAATGACAGCACAATAATGATGGCTCATTTCAAACAATATGATTTTTGTTTAATTTCCAAGGGCTACTATTGCTATGTTAGCTTCATTTAGATCCTGCCGACTGCAGATTATTTGAGTTGCTTTTGTTAATTATTCTAAAGCGGCTATCCAACAAAAAAATGTGACATAACATTTTTTATTTCGAATTTTAAGATTTGTCAAATTAAGTTAAAAAAATACGGTATTGCCATTTAAAAAATATAGTTTGAATAGCTACTGAAGAAATTTGGCAACACCGGAAAGCATTCAAAAGTAATCAAATCATTTCCTACAACTTTGCATTGGGAAGTACTAGACTATCACTTCAAATAAAAGCCTATGTCAGGTTTTAAAAAAATTACACTGTATAGTTAGCGCATATTACTGTGCTGAGGCACATTATCCCGACTTGTAGCCTTATATAGTTAAGCTCGTATTAATGTGCGGGGCCAACTGACGAAGGCTATAAGGCCAGAAACCAGTTTGTTGAAACAAAAACCATCAGAAGACCCACGTAGAATATAAGTAAAAATGTTTATTAACAAATGTTTACTCTATTAATCTACAGTATCTCGTATACTCTAAATCTACCCCAAATCGTGGCATGATTTTGCGGATTTCTATGGGCAGGTCTACTGCGAATTTCTATGGGTAGATGGGGCTAGGCAATATCTCTCACTGGGTCTTTCCGTACCAAACGAATACAAGCTTACGTTCTGATGGTTCATTACATTTTCCTCAGATCTCCGGAGATCTCAGTCGATTGTGTGGTAACGACGAAGGGACTCGACAAATCAACTACATTAGTGAATAGGAAAAGTTTTTTTTAATTCCTTAATTAGCCGAAATATATTCTATCAAATCCCTTGTTTGCAGTTTCTGGACAAACATTAATCAGAAGATGATTAAAAAGTAATTTTAAAGTAAGATTTAGGAGTTGATTTTTATGAACCCTCTTCCTTAGCGAACATCTACGGCGCATGTAGGTTTTAAAGTTTAAAAGTTTATATATATATATATATATATATATATATATATATATATATATATATATATATATATATATATATATATATATATATATATATATATATGTATATATATATATATATATATATATAAATATATATATATATATATATATATATATATATATATATATATATATAAATTACTAGGTTCTCGGGTAGTATCGCGTTTTAGATTTATAAAATCTCGACGTTTCGGTTTTTTTCTGGTCATTAACTCTGGGGAGTAGGTAGATTGAGGCCTCGAAGTAAGTCAACTAGATTCTCTTGATTATGGCTTCAAAGTGGAAGCCGAAACGTGGAGATTTTACAGATCTAAAACGCGATTCTACCCGAGAACCTATTAATTCTAATTACTGACCGCGGAAGCCTTTCCGAACATTATATATATATATATATATATATATATATATATATATATATATATATATATATATATATATATATATATATATATATCTATATATATATATCTATATATATATATATATATATATATATATATATATATATATATATATATATATATATATATATATATATATAGATGTATATTTTTTTTTTCTTGAATTTTCGGTCAATTGTAATAATAATAATTATTATTTTTTAATTTTCTTACCGTTTTGGTTTTTTGATTAAACGATCATTAGAACACCTACAATTTTATAGTAAAACACATACTTTTTTATAATATCTTAATATAATATATTTACATTATAGTGTAAATTATAAATTATTAGTTTTTGGATTATTATATTTTTTTAATGTTATTTTTTAAAGTATTAGGGTTAGGAGTGCATCAGCAACTGAGTAGGCTATTTAGCGACTAAACCTACAGCTGAACGTGGGTTCCGAACAACAATCATCGACTACCGAAATCCCCGATAAGTACCCCCTTTGAGCTATCAACTCTTGGTTTTGTGAAACCATAAGTACCTCGAGAAGCCTACCGACTGGCGAGTGGCCAACGCAAAAAATCTCTCAGAAGGCATACAGCCTTACTCAGCTTCGAACTGGCGTGATTGAGGATGATTCCTTGTCAAAATTTACACTTTTATCTAGGACCACAAGAATTTAAAAAAAAAGTCCTTAGCTAGTACGGGAATCGAAGCCGCTAACTGCCGTATCGTCAGGCTGACGTCTTAGACACCACGGCTAACTTAGCTCCTATGTTATTTTTTTACATTTCACTTTTAATGCTATTAGGTGCAAAAAAAATTAAACTTTAATTTATCATTTAATTATGAAATTATATATACTACTTAAATTACCAGTATAAGTTCTGAAATTAATTACTGTTAGCTAAAAAAAAACCAAAGTAAAAAATGTATAAAATATGTCAATGCCAAAGTCAAAGTCAAAAAATATGTCCTACACATACATATCGATGTAAACCTTCGACGGAACTGGATCGCGTTATAAAAAGTATCATATGTCCTACTCCACGACGTAATCGACTTCTATGCCAAATTTCATTAGAATCCTTCCATCCGTTCAAGCGTTATTGAAGGACAAACATCCAAACAGTTTCACAGTTAGAGTATTAGTAGGAATCGGATATATTTTAGAGCATACTGTCAACAGTATCTTCCGACAGCGGTTTCTGGCCTTATAGTATTCATCAATTGGACTTCTATCGCTGCCCAAGAACAAACGAATGTACTGAACTGTTTTTGCTATTCGTAGGAGTCAGTTGCTTCGCACTTTTAGTCCAGTTGTTAATTTTGCATGCCCATATGTAAGATAGACTCTGGGATGTTTTAATTGCAGAATTGTGAGTCCGGACTAGATGAAGTCTCAATCTAAACTGACAGTTGAAAGAACCAACACTGTATAAAATTGTATCATGTATCGATGAAAATTCGTAATAGACATGTGACTGATGCAATATATAATATAATCCCTTTGTTTTAAAACATACTGTACAACTTCACTTTTTCTTATTATTAAATGTATCTAAAGGCGAAATAAACAATTGCCTTATCCTATGTAGATATCTACGTGCTGCATATTCAATTTTTTCTTTCCCCCAGGAGATTTTGCAACGTTACATCGAAAAAAAAACTTTCGGATCGTGCTCGAACTCATGGATACGCGAATCCTTACGAGGTTATGTTTTATGGATAAATTGTGCGTGTGGGATTTGCAAATGGAGGTACTCGGCGTATTTCCCTACAGTTTTGATTTCAATGTTATCTATATGAGATTGTTATTATTTCGCGGAGCGTGAGCGAACGCGCTTGGAATTGTTCATTATTTTGGTTTTTTTTACACTCTCTTTTATATCTAGAATTCATATATTCATTGTTTTAAAACGAGTGTCATTTTGGTTTACCACGAAGAACAGAATGAAAATATTTATTTATATGTAAAATCTTATGGTTAAAATACGATTTTATGTAAACTAAAAATTAACCCAAATGTTGGTAGAATAAAATCCAAAGTATGTAATATTAAAGTGGTTCAATATCCAATAGGTCTGCAATAGCCACCAACATGAAGAAAATTAATTCAACTTTCTCTTTTTGCTAAACTTGAAGAGTTGTGTTTCACACCAAAAGTTCCAATAGAAGAATTTCTCTTTTTGATTTAATAACTGATTCATCTTAGTAACTGAATTAAAACGTTATTTTTATATACATTCAAATACAACAACTTTCAAATAACACAATGACAGCTCAATAATGAGGACTCCTTTTTTGCTTAATTATTGTTTAATTTTAAAGGCCTACTATTGCTTTGTTAGCTTCTTTTAGTCCCTGCCGACTGAAGATTATTTTAGTTGTTTTTGCTAATTGTTCTAAAATAGCTACTCTAATAAAAAATGTGACAACATTCTAAAATTTGTCAAATTATGGTGAAAAAAAATATTGTTTTAGTAACCAGTGAACACCAAAAAGCATTGTTTGTACATTTTTCTTAGTCAAGTTATTTTCTGCAACTTTGCATTTGGAAGTACTAGTCTATCACTTTAAATAAAAAAGTTAGCCTATGTCAGGTTTTAAAAAAATTAGACTGTAGATATACAGACTGCGACTGTCAATCCCGCATATTTGAAAGAGTTCGCATGGCCAGGGAAGTGGGCGGGGCCAGTTTCCAAGGTCACCTTGTATTCTCAAGCTCAAAACACTTCCGTTACCATGGAACACCTGTAGAAACAACAACGAGCATTCGCCGTGAAGGCATTTTATCAAACCGGTTCGTATACAACCACTCAGCGTCATCTTCGTACGCATTTCGGTATTCATCGTAATAGTGCAGTTCCCGCAATTAATTCGATTAAGTTGTGGGTTGAAACCTTTAAGAACACGGGAGAAACCACATCCAGGAGAGGTGGTAGTGAGAATATTGATCGTCTGAGAGCAGCTATGAGAAGAAGCCCTCGAAGATCGGCTCGTCGACAAAGCGTTGCGCTCGGAATTTAAGAAACAGTTCGACGGATTTTAAGGTTTGACATTCATCAACACCCCTATAAAATTGAAGTGGTTCAATGAAAACGATGTTATTGCCCGACGGTTTTTTTGTGAAAGGTTCCTAGAAACGATATCGTCCACAAACTTTGGATGAGTGATGAGGCGCATTTTCACCTGTTCGATTATGTAAACAGGAAAAATTTCAGGTAATAGAGTTGCGACTACCCTCACCAACTCCAATCAAAAATCTGTGAAAGAAGTTGAGAGCATTCCTCAACAAATGCTGCTTGAAGTGATAGAGAATTTTAGGAGGCGCTTGCAAGAATGCATCAACCGCGATGGACACCATTATCGATTTTCATTACTTATTTTTAAAAAGTGAACTTGTTTTTTAAATGCTATTTGATGTAGAATAAGTTGATATGAATAAAATTTTGAAAAATACAATAATATTCTTTTGACAGCTTTTTCAAAAGTGTGGAATTGACGGCCGCACCCTATATATATATATATATATATATATATATATATATATATATATATATATATATATATATATATATATATATATATACCTTCACCCACCCACACACCACACACCCATATATATATATATATATATATATATATATATATATATATATATATATATATATATATATATATATATTTATATATCCACACAATGCTTAATAGAAACTATTTTAATCAATTAATAATTTTTTGTAAAAATAATGTTTAGCTCTTCGAGCCGAGGTGCCCCAGCCATTGCTGAGAGGCAACTTAGGGAGAGAAAGAAATGACTGGTAAATCTGGCATATATGGCGCATGTGGAAGTACTTCAAAGGGTAGGCAAATTTTGCAGTAACAACCCGGAGGTGTGTGATACACCCGGAGATGTATAATTTTGTGGCAAAACAGCACTTTTTTGGTCAGATACAGGCATTTTGCACCAATGAAGCATACTATTACACGGTGATTTTACTGCCTTTTATGAAGTAGTTTATGAAAACCACACCACGAGAACCCTAGGAAAGATTTTCGTTTCAACTCCTGCTTCGCCTGATGTATAAATCTGAATCTGAATCGAACAATCACTGTTACATAAGTCTAAACACTCTTGGAATGTGTTCATTCAAATGAGTTCTCGGTCGACTGTTAACACTCAGAAAAACCAAAACACCCAGCATGCCCACAGCATCGAGTAAAATGTAGTGGACACGATCTATTGAGATGTTTATGTCAACAAGCTCACATATCTTCAGTCAGCGATTATTTATTACATTGTGGATTTTTGTGATGATTTTGTCAATCGCAGCCGTTTTTAGGCTATCCCGGGAACTCATCACCTCCAATGTTTAAATTCAGCAGCTCACTTTTTATCGTGAAGAACCTTTAAAGAACTTTTACAGAATCCTTTAAATTGAAATGTAACGCTTTTAGAATATTCGTCGGAGAATAATGTTTCAGAAAATGTAATTTTTTTTGTTATTCGATCGCCACAAAAACCGAAACTTCCTAACGAATTATACATTTGGGCATACTTGTATATACTATCTCTGTATTAGGATACTCTATTAAATAGCATGTCTATATTAGGAACTCTTCGAATGATCCACGTATTTTATAGATCAAATGATGGAATTAATTTAGAAAAGTTCAAAGTGTTTTGTAATATATGATTTATGTGTGCATTACTATCAGAATTATACTTTACTGGTTCAACCACCTTTACTGGACAAACCCGCTATAATCAACAAAATCGTCACAAAAATCCACAAAGTAGTATTTAATGCAGTGGCGACTCGTGAAGGGGGGCATTGGTGCGCCGCCCATCCAGCATTTATCACAGTCAACAATTTTTCAGACCAAAACACCATATTTTATTCAGTTCAGTTTCTTTCCTTTAACTCATTTTCCTGGTTCATCGCCTGTATAGGGTTTCAATAGCACGAAAAGTAAAAAAGGAGGAAGGGGAAAGCAAAAAAAATTCTTCAGCAGCATTATTTTCTTCTACGCCCTCCCACTTGAAAACCCACGAGCCGCCACTGGGTCCAATCCAAACCATAAATATGTTTTAAAGTACCCAACTTAAAAATAAGATATTTTATTTCCTTATTAAAGAAAATTATTAAGAATTACCAGTCTATAACTATAAATATTTTAATTACTTAGGAAGTACTAAAACCGAATAGGGGAACTACTAACACCAAATCACTTTTCTCAAGTTTTCGACGTGTATTATGTTAGCATCGTCAGAAGATGATTTAATCTGATTGAATACAGATTAAATCATCTCCCGATGATAGCGCAAATGTAGTTAGCAAAACGCGCATCGAGAACTTAAAAAAAGTGATTTGGCTTTTAGTGGAGAATCTCTTTGAGTTTAGTATTTCACACCGAATACAATTCCAATAAAAGAATTACTTAGGAAGTGTCTCCAGGATAATAAAAACACACTAAGCACGAAAACTTTCTCCTATTTTGGGTTTGCCGCCTTTCTCTCTTTTCTCTTCATTCATTAATTTAAAATCCTCACTTTGTATGTCTAGTAATATATAAAAACGTTAGTTTGTATTAAATTCATATATGATTTAATTTTCTTACAATCAATTTTACATACCTTTGGTATCCACATTAATGTTATCACTAAGCATAAGAGCAACCCATTAACACTTCATAGCGTAAAGTTTTTTTTTTCTAGCGGATAATGACAAAATGTGTTTTTGATCAACTAAACCAGAGTAGCAATTTAGCAAAAATATAAAAGTAAACAAAATCGTATCACTTTTTGTGTTCCAGATATGTTATACAGTATATATATCTTCAGTTTGATTGAAATATTAACACTGGGTTTTTAACTTTTTTTGTTCATCAGTGTATTACTGGACTATAATTAAGTTAAGTTGTTTCATTGAATAGAAAGTGGACTATTATTAAGTTGTTTCATTGAATAAAACGCCCCTAAGTACTTCCTAGATAACATTATAAATCAACAGATTTTAAAAACAAAAAAACTTTTCCTTGATTAAACTAAAAAAAAAAGAACGGTGACTGAAAGATATCCACTTTTGGAAATTTTCTCTGATGCGTATCGGATGCGTAACGCCTTTTAATCCTGATAAAGACTGTCAGTGAGTTTACAATGCCGCCAGCTATTCTTTTAATAAACTTCTTCTAGATTGCGTTCTTTTTCACCCTCGTTTTTTTATGTCGATGAAATAGTTAAGAACTCCTTTTTTCCTTGCTTTAAAACTTTCCAAGAAGGAAGTAAATATCATCCTCAGTGTCAGTAATTAGTTATTTAGAAGCTTTTACGGCACATGAATAATTTGTTTAGGTTACCACTTCAACTGTTTAAAGTTTTCCTTTGTGGTAGGAAGGAAATGTAAATTTTCGTGATCAAACGAAAATCCAAATACTTTAAAAAATACTATTTCAGTTTAAAAGTAGGGCAGTAAAAAATAATTTGCAAACAGAGGCTTGTATTTTATTAAGCTTTATACTGCTCACAACAGAATAAAATTTAACAGGATAAATTTAAATTTAATTATCCCTTAAAAAGTATATTTATATGTCGAATTCGTACAGTTGACATTCTAATATCATATTTGTTACGTCCTCGGATACTTCTTAGACAACCAGAAACTCGTACGCGTTCTCTGGTTTTTAAACTGTTTTATCCATGTTCTTATAACGGCAAAAACGGCAAAATCCAATCGTTATGCTATTTCACAGAAACTTAAACTTATTTCTTAATCATTAGCTGGTTCTATTTCAAACTCGGTTAATTGCAATCTAATTGCCATTACTATGCAACATTTTGTGTAATCGCATAACACGAGATATATAAATAATGTAATGAGACTGGTGAAGTAGCAATCGATTTGGCAACACTATTGGCGCCCTTCGTTTTGGATATAAGTCAGAGTAACATCTGATTCGTCTTCAGTAGGGAGTGCAAAGAGGCATTTGGTGGTTCGTAATAACTATTTTCGTGAACCAGCTATTCTAGTTGATTACAGCCTTTTCAATGTTTGCCAATATTCCAAAATGGTGTACTTTTCAATATGGAACAAAAAAAAGCACAAGGACTCAAATCTGGTAAATAATAAGACTGCAAAGCTACAATAATTTTGTTACTTGTCGGGATAAAATTGCGGATGCACAGTTGTGTGAATTAAATTCTACTCTTTCCCGACCATTCTCGCCGAACAAGATCCCAGATTTTGTAAATATTTTCATCACTTCTTGCAGTTAAAGGCCTTCCGCTGTGAGGATTATTTTCAATCGAATTACGGCGTTCTGAAAATGTCTTAAATCACCCAAAAATCACGTCCCTTGTGAAAACATTGTTTCCATAGACCTGTTGAAAAAGAAGAATTTAGGATGGAGGCCGCATAGGCAACCCAGACCATTTAGCAGCCATAATTAAACTTAAAAGAAGTTTTAATGTTTATGTACAAAATCTGTTATAAAGTACCGAGTTTTTATTTCCGCATTAGGACTTCAATAGTAATTAAAATTGACGTAAAGGGCCTATTAACAAAAATACATTCTAACAATATCAAAATAAGTATAATGAAGAGTATGAGTACAGATAAAATTTGGGTATAACTAAACTATGGATTATATAAAAAAATTATACGAGAGTTGCTATTTATGTACCCAGAATAATAAATAAAAACAAATATTTATCATTGAATATGGTTTTGTTGTTTTTCAAAATATTCTCCGCTATAATTGGTTAAAACGTACACTTTTGCGTACGTTTAAACCAATTTTTTCATAGCACTTTTTCCGTTTCGATTGAGGTATCTCCAAAAAATACATTTTGAATGCATCAACCACTTCGAAAATCGTTGGCCACGCAGTTTATTCTTCACGGACGAGAACAAAAAGAAATCATAGGGTGCCAACTGAGGACTGTAGGGCGGATGACCCATCAATTCGATGTTTTCACCGGTCAAATATTGAGTTGTTCGGTCCGCTGTGTGAGAATGGTGAAGAATGATCCTGAGTCGCTGGTTGTTTTTTTAGTTCTTTAAAGACTCCTGGCCAACAAATGGTGTATCATTCAGAATTGACCATTCTACGATTCTTTAGTGGCACTGAAGGCACATTCCTATTTATCAAAAAAAAAACAAACAAACAAGCGACCATTTGCTTCGAAGTGCTTTTTGCGCGAACAACTTTTGTTAGGTTTGGCTCATTTTGAAAGACCCATACAGTCAACTGCTGTTTACTTTCGGACTCATACATATGGATCCAAGATTCTTCGCCTGTGTAAGTGTTATACACGGTTTTTGACGCATAACGATTGTATTTTTTGAGCATTTCTTTGTACCATCCACACAAGCCTTTTTTTGAGGGATGGTCAAATTATGCGGAATCTAACGTGCATAAATATTTTTGACGGATAAATGCTCAGGTAAAATCTTGTGTATACTTGTCATACTAATGCTCAGGGATGCCTCAATCTCACGGTATGTCACATTGCTTTATCATTTCGCGCACAGTATCGATTTTTCTGAGTCAAACACCGATTTTGACGGCCTTCTTTAAATTCATCCGTGAGCGAACGATGGCAACAATCAAAATCAGTCTGCATTCAGAACATAGACAATGAGCCTCGCCTTTTAACAGATGGCTGTGAGAAAAGTGACAATGTCCGATCCTGAGGTGTTTCCAGAGTACCAACAAACATCGGTCCAATGAAGGAGATGGATTATTTTCAATAAAATTTTAATTATATTCAGTTTGGAATAGTCCCTCAGTTAATTCTAATCGAATTGAACTGTTGAGTATTATATCCCGAATACAGACAGAAGCGTACCGATAATGATATAAAGGATAAACTGGCAGATCTTCCTTGAGACCTGATTTAACCTTATTATCCGCTAGCTCGATATCTACATGAACCTAATGTTTGAACCACAATCCACGGCCTCCTTTATTAGAAAAAATAATCTCAATAGCAAGCGGAGAAACAAACAGACTGTGTAAGGAATTCAGAGCAATAAACGAATCTATAGCCAGCCAGTAAATTAGCGTGATAGTCAAAAAGTAATAGGGCATATTTAAAGAAGTTTCTTATGGCAGTGGTCTCAACTGTAAGAATACTGCTCCAAGGATGTAGCCAGAATGCAGAGGAATATTCTTCATGAACAAACGCACCGCTTGCACCGTGCTCAGATTTAGAATGTAATAAAAAAATCCGGGTCACGAAAAGAAGTGCTACGAACTAGCACGTGACTCTAAGGAGTTCAAACTAACGTACTAAAGACGAATCAGATGAAGCCTGCCTCTCCTCCAAAGAGGAAGCCTACAGTGTTGCCAGATCGACGGCTGCGTTACCAGTCTCATTACTGTATTTACTTACCTTATATATTTATGGAATGTGTACGAGCAAGACATGTAATTTCCAGAAAACTACAAAAGAAGGAATAATATACATAATATAAGATTTCACTAAAGTTAAATTAAATCAAACTAACGTTAGTACCCATCACAAAGCAATATTAATCAAAGTATGTTCCTTAAGAAGAACGAGCCATGTATTACCCCAATTAAAATTATTACTTTAATCAAGCAAAGAAGAAGAGAAAAAGCTCTTAGTATGAAGTTTCTTCCCCTAAGCTGATAATAGCTCCTGAACGACATCCATAAAAAAGAACGACTGCAAAAAACGACGGTTCCTTGATTAAACCGAGAACCGTAACTGCGAAAGAGATCTATTTTCGGAAATTTTCTCTTGTGTGTTTCGGACGCGTAACGCCTTTTAATCCATATAAAGACTGTGAGTAAGTTTAGAACGCCGGTGGCTTTTAATAAACTTCATCCAGATTGCATTTCTTTTTGCTCCACTTTTTTAGATCAAGTGATGCAAAATATTTTTTCATCCCTTGGGTTAACTTCCAGAATAAAAATAGTCATCGATGTCAAATATGAATTATTTATATGGGGTATGGCAATTAGTTATCAATAATTCGTATTATTGATAACTGTTATTATTGATAACTGTATTGATAACTGTTTTAAAAGCAATAGTTTTTCTATAGGTTGGCCCAAAAGGAACTCATGGCTTAAAATGGGTAGTAATTAGTAGTAGTATAATGGTTAGTTGAGCAATTTTTTAGAAATTACGATTCTGTTGTTGCTGATCAACACCTTTTTCATTAACAGTTTAAGGTTACGCGTGTGTGGATCTCTGATCGTGACACAATACTTTGATAAGTTTAATCTATTCACGTAACTAAATCAATTACACGCAGAGGAAACAAACCAACCATCCTCATAACATACGTGTTGGACTCCATAAAATGTTGAGAAAGTAACGTCGGTTCGTCAGAGTCTTTGGCACTTCACTAGGAGTCGAACTCCAAATTCAATCTGTTTTGTTGCTCGCTACAGCATACGGCTAGTTGAAATTGCTTCTATTCAAAATCATGATTGTTCAAAAGCTGCTTCAAAGTAATTTTGACTAACCCAGGCTGTAAATTTTGATGAGGCACTCATTGCCATATGGATGACTGTGTGAACAAAATAAAAGATTTTGGACAACAGAAAACCCACGACTTAAATGAGTGCCAGTCCAGGGTGCTAAGATCACTATAGTGCGTAGATTACAGTTTTGTAAGGCGTCTCGAAAATACGGATCACTGAACCTTATTTTTTGAAGATGAGGGGGCTGCACTAAGAGTGACTTCAAAACGTCATGTCTAAATGCTTTGCAATTTTTTGCATTCACAACATCTACGTTTAAACAGTACTTTGCGTCGGTTGACGGTGAGAATGATCATGGAAGAGTTGAATTTCACTCGCATAATCGTTCATCAAATTTTGACCAATGAATTGGAGATAAAGAAAATCTGCGAGAAAATAATTCCGAAAAACCTTTCGCAAGATTAAAAGAACAACAGGAGGAAAACATGTCTTGACACTTTGGGGCAGATTGAAAATACTATGTAAGTTTGAAACAAAACTTGATGATACACAGTTGCTCGAAATTGTTCCCCTCTAAAGACAGCAAACGACTACTTTTATCTCTTTTTCTACTACTCAATCTGTTGTGCGCAAGCGTCCGACTCTAGTGGAAGAATTGGCAAGTGTGGTGGGGAAAGCACCCCTTCCCTCGAAGCTTAAAATCTACTTATATTAAATTATTTTTGTAATTCTAGGATATACGCATAAGACTCGAAGTAGTTGTGAGAGAGACAGACACATGTATGTCCGCTCCGTACTGAGTTTTGTCTATCTCTAGACCCTACGGGCAATATAGTAGTATTAGATATATATCTAGTAGTATTAGAATAATATCTTCTTCAACATATGTTGAAGAAGATAATATTACACAAAATAAAACAATATACACATTACGTACAAAAACACACAATATTTACTTAACATGCTTCTTGTACTACATAAAATGTTAAGAAAGGAAAGTCGGTTCTTCAAAGTCTTCGGCGCTCCATTAGGTGACGTACTCCAACTTTGAATCTGTTTTCTTGCTCGCTATAGCACACGACTAATTCAACCACACACAGCAGCTGAAATTCCATCTATTCCAAATCATGATTGTTCAAAAACTGCGACTTGGTCTTTGTTACATTAATTTTTAGGCCTATTTCTGGGCTTCCATTGCAAGTCGGTTTATTTCATCCGCGTATTCAAGGTTCGTCAAGAAAATTAAGGGTCCACTGGATGCCGTATTGACCTTAGTTGATATTTTTAAAACACGCCCTGCCTCACACCAGCAAAAATTTCCAATTCCTCGCTTCTATATCCACCATGGGCTATACAGTACAGTGCGTTCGTATACATTTCCCGAATAATGTGTATAATTTTTTCGGATATTTCTTTTTGTTTAAAAACTTTCCATATAGCACGGTAGGTTAAATTGTCAAATGACCTCCCAAAATCGATGAGTAATAAGTAAAGTGGTGATCGGATTCAGCTGACTGTTCTAGTATGATTCTAACAGTATTTATGTAATCATAACTTCGCCATCGCCATACACTTTTTAACATTTTTAATCCAGCAGCATGAGAAATTTAGTTTTTTAGACAAAATTTCACACAAATTCTTTGCTCGATAAATTTACCCATTTTAGAAAATCGCCAACAAAAATGTTTAACAATTACAAAAGACCCAACAATTTCTAGCTTAACCAGCGAAATGATATGAATCTTCTCTCAGCTGTCAAAGTCAATTATACCAACTTAAAAATGAAATAGTTGCAAGGGAATTTTTCAAACAAAAGTCACCTTACTTTTTCAGCATAGTAGTAAAAGACGTCAGTAGGCAATATTGAAAAAAAATTCTATTTGGTAAACGAGAGAGAAACTGAAACTATTACGAATCTTATCAGTAAGAAAGAGAGAGGATTTATAATATAAAATTCATTCCCCTCAAGCTGATAAATTCCCCTTCCTCAAATACCTTGTGAACGACTGCAGAAAACGACTGTGTCTTGATTAAATCGAGAATCTTAACTACGAAAGTGATCCACTTTTTCAAATTTTCTTTGGTACGTTTCGAAAGCATAGTGCCTTTTAATCGAGATAAAGACTGCCGGTGAGTTTAGCTGCCGGCTATACTCTACCAACTTCATCCAGATTGCGTATTTTATTATTTTGGGACTTTTTTTGAGATGAAATACTTAAAAACCCTCGTTTTCCTCGCTTTAGGTCAAAAGGAAACTTTCAAAAGAGAAGTAAATATCGTTCTCGGCGTTAGTAATGAGTGATTTTGAACTCCTTATTGTGCCTGAATTATTCAGAGTGCGCATGTGGTATTCCTTGGCCAGCAAAATAGCCAGATTTAACGGCATGTGGGTTGTTTCGTGGGGTATTTGCGGAGCCAGGCGTACAATACTTCCTAACAAAATATTATGGAGTTAGAATTACGAAAAATTAAATTCAACAAGAAATAACCCAAACTCTAGAAGAAATATCGCGCTGTGTAATGAATAATGTACATTGATATCAGAAGATTGTTTACGAAGAGACCTAAACTTTTCAAATCGTATCTTCAAAATTTAACATATTATATATATATATATATATATATATATATATATATATATATATATATATATATATATATATATATATATATATATATATATATAGATATATATCTCAGTATCTCAGTATACTTTGTGGTAGTCTTTCAATGTGCCGCAGCCATATGATTATGTGTGCTCTTATATCTACCGTTATTGAGGGTTTTTGCTATACGCAGTATGTCGAAAAGATAACAGAAGTTTTTAAATAACAAAAACAATTACTTACTTTGCCAAAATAATTTTTTTTAGTCAAAATATATCCCTTCCACATCAATACATCACCCGCCACGTTCATCCAATGCTAGCATAGATTTTTTTGTCGTTTTTCGGAATCACCTCAATAAGCATCATCACGGCTTCTTGGACTTGTGTAAACTGTCATAAAACGTTTATTTCATGGCCATTTTCAGTTTCGGGAACAGGAAATAGTCACACGGAGATAAAATCAGGCAAGTACGGAGGATATTGAAGCATACGGATTTGTTTTTTCGTCAAAAATTTACTAATAGCAATGGTTTAATACCCTCATTTAACGCATGAGGTGGAAATCGAGCACAGACTTTCCGTTTGTTCAGATCCTCTATCAGAATGTTGTTAATCATGTAGTTGGTCGTTGCATCTCACAATCGAATTCGCATCGTAAGCGATCATTTCACGCACTTTTTTTAGGTCGTTTTCCAAAGCATCACGACCATCCTGAAGTGTTATAAGCCACTCGAACACACGTGTACGCGATAAGCAATCATCACCACAAACGTTTTTTATCAATTTAAATGTTTCTGAAAAAAGTTTTACCGAGCTTGAAACAAAATTTAATATTAGCTCTTTGTACCATCATGTTTTTATGACGAAATTGCATAGAAAAGGAACTGTCACTTTAAGAGTTATAACTTGACAATCCATTGATCAATTCGAATTATGGTGGTCTCATTTTATAGAGGAGATATACAGCTTTCAGATTATTTAGTGTTTCAAAAGATAGCACTAGTAGTTAGTGATAGCACTAATAGTTCTTTCAATTTAAAAAGTTTCGTTATTTGTCCGATATACTCTGTAGTTTCATTACTTCTTTATTCGTTTTTCTAACCAATTCCTCTTCCATTGTGACATACTGCTATGATCAAAATGTAAGGCGACTTACTTAAAATAATGAAACACAAGGTTCATCCAAATATATTCGGCCTCCTTCAAAGTAATCTACTCTCACTGCAATACATTTATTACAGCCTTTTTCGAGTCTTCAATACAGTTCAACTTCTGGTATTCGGCTAATATTTAAATATTTCATTCGAATATCATACTGATATTCATACAGATATTCTAGTATTTTATTTAAAGCACCCAGCAAACCCTCTCGAATGGTTTCTATAGATCACACCTATTGGAACTTATGGTATGAAAATAAATCAATGTATCAGTCATATTGAATGAATATGAAGAAACAAAAAGCGTCCGTTTCCCAATTGAATTAATCATAAATACCAATTTATGGGGAAGTTCCATAAGCCCGGACGGCTCCTAAAACCGGACAGAATTTAAATCAGTGCAAGAAAGCGCGCCAATTTGTTACTTGTGTGGCGGTTAGCAATTTCCTCAAAAGTAAAGTGCGAGGGGTGGCGCTCGCGAGTCAGTACCGCATCGTTCGTCGTGGAGATTAGTGCAAATTTTGAGTTTAGTAAAAATGTTGTTCGAAGTAATTTTTTGGGGTCTATGAACAATAATTAAAAGAAGGAATTATATTGGTTATTGTTGATAATTGTTGCTATGTTATTAATCTGTCATAATTCACAAGATTTTTATGATTCATTACACACAATGTGAATAAGGATTTTTTTAGCATGTACCTAAGATCGAACACTCTAAAAGTCCCCTAATGGCGGACATTTTTACAATTAGATTTTTAATGTTGTAGTAATTAATTTCGTATATCGTTTCTTAGATTCAATATGGGTAAACCTAAACCAAGCTGTGAGAATACTCCCAAATGCGAAATATTGAAAAAAGCCATCGATAAGGTGATGTCAAAAAAATTGTCTATAAGGAAATCATCTGTCTACAATGTACCAAAAAGTACCCTGTTCGACTACATTGAAAAATTGAAACAAGGAGAAGAAATAACAATACCATTCAAAAAAGGTCGATTTGACTTTACCCAGGAGTACGAAGAAGCTTTAATTGCGCAGGTGGTGGATATGTCAAATAGGTGCATGCCTGTGACTAGAAAGGGATTTCTAAAATTGGCATTCGATCTCGCTGAGAAATTAAAACTGAACCATCGATTTAACAGGGCAAAAGAATCTGCTGGTAAGCATTTTAATTATGACTTTATCAAACGCCATACTAAACTCAGCTTAAGAATGCCAGAATCAACGAGTCTGATGAGAGCAGTTGGTTTAATAGGCCACAATTTGACCGTTTCTTTAACAATTTGAAAGATATTTGGGAAAAATATCGTTTTGGCCCATCAGACATCTATAACTGTAATGAGACGGGGGCCAGCACTGTCCAGAAGTAGGCTAAAATAATTACACTCAAAAGTAATCGCCAAGTTGGCAAGTTGACCTCTGCAGAAAGAGGTAAGAATGTTACACTTATGTTCTGTATGAGTGCTGCCGGCTACTTGATCCCACCATTATTTACTTTTCCGAGGCAGAGAGTTAATGAAATATGAATGATTGGTGCGCCATCTGAAAATATAGCCGTAGAACAGCCAAACAGTTGGATGTATGCTAAAATAGTCTTGAGGTGGCTTCAACACTTAATAGTGTTTTCAAAGCTTACTAAAGAGAAACCAGTGCTTTTGATCCTAGATGGTCATTGCAGTCATAAAGATCTTGCTGTCATAAGTTATGCGAAAGAAAACCATGTGCACATGTTAAGCACTCCACCCCACACGACCCACAAGCTGCAGACCTTAAACAAGGTTTTTATAAAACTATTCGAAGATGCATACTTTGAGGCCTGTAGATTATGGATGAAGGCTAACTCCGGTGCAAGAATAACAAAATATGACATTGCTGCAACGGTGAACCCAGCTTTCAATCGCGTTGAACGTTTAGATATAGCAAAGTCTGGATTTCAATGCACTGGAATTCTGCCTTTAAATATAAATATTTACACAAATTTTGATTTTCTGTCATCAGCAGTAACCGACGTACCCATGCAGTCAGATGTTGAAGTGAATATTTGCAATAACACCAATACGAACATACCTCAGGATTTGCCTCAAAAGACTTTCAACGTTAATGAAAAGAAAAATTTTGAGACACAACCATCAACAGCAAAACCGTTAATACGGTAATTCATCAGCTGTTACCAGTTCCAAATGCTGCAGCAAAGCGAGCCGTGAGTCAATGACGAAAAGCTGAGAAAAAGTGAGGTTTTGATATCCTTCCCTTATAAAAATGGGCTCTCTGTAAATAAAGCAGCAAAAGCAAAACCTACCGTGGTAAAAATACAACATTTTAAAGGCAAGAAAGCTAACAACCCGAAAAAAAAGACAAAAAACCGACTGTCACATTCAAGACAGCAGCGATTCCGTCATCAAAATCTATGGCCCAAAATGTAACAACTTGTTTAATTTGCCAAGAAAATAAGAAGAAGATAAGATAGAAATAAGATGAGGATTGGATACGCTGCCAAGCTTGTAATCAGTGGGCACATGAAACGTGTGCTGACATTGAAGACGGCTCAGATAGCTACATCTGTGATTTTTGCCGACTATTCTTAAAATTTTAAAATGTCTTAGAAAACGTTCCTAGTTCTGACCAAAGTCCATTAAGATTAAGTTTAATTTGCTTCATTAATAGTTGATTAGTTCTATTGGAATAAGGTTTTTACGAATTTCTTGTTAAAATATTTTTTAAGTCCAAATAATAAAGGAAAAGTCGACTGTCCAATATTAGGGGACCTTTTTTCAAGTGTTATCTTAACTATATAAGTTGTTAGTAACTACTACATCTAAAGTAATATTTGAAGACTAATTACATATCTATGTTGGTTAAGTATGTAATAGAGAGTTATTTTAACATAAATAAACAAATTAAACTATCACAAGTTTTTGTTTTTGTTAAGATTCCTTAAGTGTCCGGTAAATATGATTATTTAGTATAAAATATCCTTCCATGTAATAATTTGTAAAGTCCACCAGTTAAAAAAAACGCATGCAAAAAAAAAATATTTTTCTTCATTATTCCCAGAACCTTTAATGTGAAAGGGATCCACTTCGGATTTTTTTCCAGCGCGTATTTTTTTTTAAGTTTCCGGTTCTGGACCCGCAGCATCTTTAATCGAGATAAATACTGTCGGTGAATTTAGAACACGGCCCTCTATACTTTCTATCAACTTCATCTATATTAAGTCCATTTAGACTTTCTTCTACATGAAATAGTTTATAAAACATTTTTCATCGCCTTAGATCAAAGAGAAATTTTCCTTTCAGAATTAGTAATGAGTGATTTAGAAGCTTTTGCAGGGCCTGAATAATTTATTTCTAGGACTACTTCAAGAGTAAAAAAGCTCCTTAATGAATAAAGATAAATGTAAAATATAACAAACTAAACGAGAATAGAAAGGTAAAATATGAATCCCCTAGGTTACAACAATATGTAGTGGTTTATTAGATAGGAAAAATAGAAGATTGAAAATATATCATTCATATCCTGATTATGCTAACATGGTTAGCAAAACGAGCGTGGAGAAGTTAATTATGAAAAAGAAGTGTTAGAAAAATTAAATATTACCAAGTAATAACAACATAATAAAATATACTTTAAAATAAACTATAAAGTAATTTGAGTAAAGTTATTTGAAATAATAATTTAATCCGACGGTTGATATTGTTTTTCACTTAAAAGTTTTTCCATACGTGTATCATCATTGCATTATTTTAATTATCGTTAAATTATTTTCCAGTGATAATAGACGATTTCTATATTTAGTTTTTAAAGCCACCATAGACGAGAAGCTTTTTTCGCATAAGTAAAAAGTAGAGAAGGGAACAATGTTTTCAAAGCTTCCGTTACTAGGCTTTCGTGTTGACGTCGTGCAAACCAAAACTTATCTAAATCTTGAGTTAAAAAATTTAGTTTTGTTGACCGATATTTCAATAAATTAGTTGTGAATTTCAATAGGTAATTCAGCAACTGCAACAACATTTTCATCAAAGTGATTGAGAACCCATTTTTTCGACGGCAAATACGTACAAAATAACATATCGTTTTATTTTTGGGTCATAATTCTTTATTGGTAATTCACAGCATTGTTATTTTCTAGACGAATCATCTTTGGTTGTTTATTTATTGAAACTAACAAACATTTATATCAAAATAAGAGCAACCAAAATCCATTTTGTCCAATGCTACGAACAATAAAATTTTCTTCTTCACTGTCGCCTTCAAATAACTTTTTAGTGACGTTTCGTCTCCTCTTTGCTGGAGGAGTTTTGGATTCATTTTTCAATTTCATTTCCCTTATATTAGGAGTAGAAGTTAAAACTAAAAAAATCTGATGAGTATTTGATTTACGTTTCCTTTATTCATTAATAAAACATCCTTTTGCGGCTGGGGAAATCGCCTCAATAGAAACACCACGAATAGAGGAAGATTGATGTTCTTTATTAGCAGCAGATACATAATTTTGATTTAAAAGAGGAGTTAAAGATCTTTTTGATCAGTGTTTGCGGCAGGAACCTGAGATTGATTGTCGGCTTGTTGTTTGGTAGGCACTGCTATTTCAGCTGCATTATTTTCATTAAGGGTTACTGCACAGGATCTCTGTAGCTGAAATTGAGATTGTGTAGTCGCGGCAACCTGAAGAATGTTTGTTGCAGGAAGTAAAAATGAATCGTCTTATTGTTGATATAGATGACCAGAAGTTGTTTGCTGGTGAAGTCGCTTATTGGAGGTGTCTTCCAATGGTATGTTTGTAGTATCCGCAGGTTCGTACATAATCAGGAAATATTTCAGGGTTTAGAGGCCAAATACCAGTGCTTTTAAATCCATGACAACCATTTTGTACTGTAGCTGCCTTGCCGTATGTTTTGTTGAACAGGCCGGCAATCTGAAGTTGTGTAACAACAGGTTCAGGATGTGCTTTCAGCCACTTAGATATTTCTTGGTTAAAGTAAGATTTCAAGGGCGCGGAAAAAGAAACATCAAGAGGCTGCATACGATGAGTATAGTGTGGATGCAGGCAAATAATATGAATACCGTTTTGTTTCGCATATTCTAAAGTTTCAATCCCTTTATGACTGGCATACCCATCGACAATCAAAATTGCCTTATCGTCAATACCTGCTTTTACAAAACTTTGGAAATGCTTCATCCATTTCAAAAATATTTCAGATTTCATCCACCCTCATTGTTGAGCTATACCTCAAGTGCCAAGAGGAGCTTCGTCAACAAGTTCATATTTTTCCTCAGAAATATCATCATAGCCGGAACCAACGCACCAACGGCATTAACACAACAAACAACAGTGTGTTTAATTTTTTTCTTTTTTTGGGTTTTGTGCCACGATCTAAAACTCCAAAAATATCTTTTTAAAAACAGTGTTGTTTGTTCCATGCTCTGCACTGCTTATAACGCCAACTTGCTTCCTTCCAGTAGTAGCCAATATATTTATGGGTTTTTGTACTGAAACCGATGCTCGTGTCAATCCAAACAAATGAGATTTAAGAAATTTCAAATACTGAACTAATTGCCTTTCCACAGCAGATAGAGAGGTAAGTTTCCAATATCCAAGACCTTTCCAATTGGACTCCCAAAGTTCTGTTATCAACCAAAGCCTTCCTTCGAAGCGTTCCTTGAGCCCATTTCATTATTTCGCACTAACTCTATAGCTTTCTGTATTGAGTCTGCACTTACGGATTAGCGATCAGTCGTGCGCTTATAATCACGTGGCAATTTAGTAATTTTTTTAAAGAAATGAACAGCTAAATTAAATTGAACTCCTTGACTGAGCTCTTATAGACAAAATGATATCATTGTGTCTGTTATTTAAGTATGTTGTTTTGTACATACAACGTTTGAAAAAAAAACAAAATTCAAAAATAAATACAAAGAGGATTTTTTTCTGAAGGAAGTTATTTAAGAGCATCAACAAATCCTTGAGGGATAAAGTCAATGCTACACACATAGAACTTCTCGTAAATAAAACTCATAACTAGAAACGCTTGTCGTCAGCCATGACACCGGGACGAATGAGAGGGGTGCGTTCATGTTTTGATAGGTTAGTAAAAACCATACAGGTCATATGCTGCGCCAAATTCAAATTATGCCACCTATGTCATTTTACACGTATTGTCCCTAATAGAATAATCTGAGGTAATTTTTTGTCGTTAGGTCAAACTTTACCTAAGATACACTATGTTTTTTTTTGTCCAAGTTACAAAAAATAAACACTTTTTTGTTTACCAGTGAAATTATAGATCACGTTCTGCATATACACATGTTTTTTTTCTGATCTGTTCTGATTTTCTAAAGATGTATGCTACAATCTAATATAATGCATAATGATTTCATACTATGAAAAAAAATAACACTCTAATATTAATTTGTCCTTTAAAAACACCTTCAATTTATTTTTTAATAACAAACAATAAATACTCACGCAGAAAACAAAAGAATAAGGGTAGCTATGAACAAACCAGAGCTCATTTTTAACTACACAATACGCCCGTACTCATTACCAACGTTCTCTCTCTTGAGTGACAAAATAAAATAATCAAACGCATATCTCACCTCCCTTCCACGTCAAACAGTAACTTTATTATAGTCGACTTTATAATATCATGCCATCTCACTGTATTAACTAACTTGTACATTGTCTGCTAGGTTGTAGTAGATGTTTTTCGGAAAGTTATGAAAGACAATGGGCCATTGTTGCCGCCTCTTTCACGCCAACAATAGGCGATACGTCGCTGGAATGGTATGTGCTGTCGTTGATGTCAAACGCGTGGAGAAGAAGCGGAGATGTAGAGAGGCGCAATGGGGTTGCAAGCTTCCCCTTGCTTATTTCAACAGTTGTTAAATCTAGAGTAGAATATTGCGAGGATTTGCGGTTTATGAATATTGAACTGTTTCTAATGCTGGCTGAGGTTTGAATGGTTTTTATGAGAGAGAAAGCGAGATATACAAGGGTCGTTCGAAAAATTCTGACGACACAGAGATGACGGGAATTTGTAAAGTATAATTCGTTAGATGAGGTGCTGCAAAGTTTCGCTTGTTTATAGAGTTTTAGTAAAGTAAAGAAGTTTTGACATTTTCTGAAAATGGATGAAATTCGAGTTGTTATAAAATACTTTGTATTCGAAGATTTTAACCATGAAAAACATACAAAAAGAATTACATTCAAATTTAAAGCGTTCTTCCGTTTCGTTTTAACGCCAAAAAAGCTAGCTTCTGAATTAAAACTTTATAGTACATCCATTGAAGATAATGAACACTTGGAAAACCGAAAACCCGCTATAACCAACAAAATCGTCGCAAAAATCCACAAAGTAGTATTTAATGTAGTGACGGCTCGTAAGGGAGGGCGTTGGAGCGCCGCCCCTCTAGCATTTATCACAGTAAACAATGTTTCAGAGCAAAATACCATATTTTATTTCCGTTCAATTTCTTTCCTTTAAGTTATTTTAAGATATTATCAAAATTAAAATCTCCAAATGTATAACGCACGTCGACCCATCACACCAAATAATGCGAATAAAAATTCCATCATCTCGCCACAATTTTTACACCGCTGATCGGACGATCAGACGCTGATCTCCAGCGACCGTAGGTTAGTCATCTTATCTCGTCGTTGGCGTTACATGTTTTGTAGGTTGCCAGAATTCGGGGGTTTAACTGATTTCTAAAACATGCGATTTGGACGTAGATTCCCTGCGACCGAGCGTATCGGTAATTAGTTTTAAACGTTGATTTGATGGATATCGAGCATTTGATATGTCTTGCGTTGCGTATTTCGTTCTCCTCGCGAATACTTGTTTCGATTTGGGATTGGTTACGTGTGTACATACTGAGTAGTACTTTTTAAACAAAAATAATCAGCTTTTAACTGCAAACACGAAGGTAATAATGACTAATTTAAGTTTGGAGAAAAAAGTTGAATTAAAAACTATTATTATTGTTGAATTTGAATCAAGTTAAAAAATAATGTAAAAATAGGGCAAGTTACAATAAACTGTTTGAATGGTTTACTCTCCGGGAAACGTTAAGTACCTACTTATTCATTTCTTTATCTGTGCAACAAACAACAACCCATCCTCCAATCTCTTTGTAAGAAGTAACTATACAAAATTTTAAAGTTTTCCTGGTTCACCTCCTATATAGGGTTTCAATAGTACGAAAAGTAAAAAGGAGAAACGGAAAAGCAAAAAATTCTTCAGCAGCACTATTTTCTTCTACGCCCTCCCATATTAAAAATCCACTAGCCGCCAGTGATTTAATGATTAAACATCTATTCAGCATATGTTAAACATCTCGATAGACTATGTCCATTACACTGTACACGATGTTTTTGGTATGATAGAATATTCACCTCGATGGATGCTTCTCGCAAGTATACACACTTACATAAAAGCGATTATGCTGAGTTCTATTGCAGTCAACATTTTATGGCAGTCAATAAAACATAGGTTCTCCATTACACGCCAGAAATAATATAACGGGCCAAATACTAGGTGGTATAAGCAACTTTGTACAACCAAACCTAGCAGACATTTTTCATACATTGTCACTTTCATACACTTTTAACACACTTTAAGACTCTAGACAATGCCCAAATGAGATGTCATAACCGCAGCCATAAGTAAAATTATCATTATTTTGAACTGTTTTAGTTATTGGAAATTTTATTTTAAAAGTTTTAAGTAAAAAGACAGACGATACATCTGCAAATGGTGCCTAAAGGCCACACTACACTTTTAACACACTTTAAGACTCTAGACGAGGTCCAAATGAGATGCCATAAGCGCAGCCATGAGTAAAATTATTATTATTTTGAACTGTTTTAGTTATTGGAAATTTATTTTAAAAGTTTTAATCAAAAAGACATGACTTAAAACGGAGCTTACGTTTAATTCCAAAATCTACGTGACCTATAAATGTGGAAACCAACACGACAAGTTTGTAATGATTAACACGAAATCACTAATTTTCTTTAACTGCGGCATACGTTTATTGTTTTATTTTCAGTTTTTATGAATAATCTTTTTCTTTGAATTATATGCATAGCCTAGCACTAATAACGAAATTAATTATAACATTTGATCAGTCCTGTATTATTTTAAACCTAAAGTAAAAAATATTGTTAAAATATCACCATCGGAGCAGATGCCATGGAAGGAAAAAAGAAGAGAAGCGCATGTCGTAGATTTTTTAAGAAAAAATATAGGGTAATTTTTTTAATGCGTCTAAACTTTAAATTCAAATAAAACAACAACCATATTGCATGCCTTCGAACTATTTATTTCAAGTGAAATAACATTCAGTGGCATTAATGATTGAAAACAATTTTGAACAAATATCCGCCGCGGATACTTCTGACTCATTCTGCGAACCCGATTTTCGAACACTTTTTCAAGCAATTGCAGTTTTATGTCCGCAATTGTCCGCGTTATGTTGGCTTCCAAGGCGTCAATAGTTGCTGGTTTATCGGCTTAGACCAAAGATTTCACATAACCCTAAAGAAAATAATACTAGGCTATCCATATCGTGGTTCGGAAAATACAACCAGAGCGGCGTTCAGGCGTTCAGCCTGAGCCGAGCTGATGACGGCTTAAGGTCAGAAACTGGTCCTGGGAGACGCTTGCTGGCGCTTTGGATGGCGGATGAGGGAACAACAAAGCACCAACGTGGAGCGCGGGTGTATTTTCTTTGTTTTTAATATATTTCTCCACGAGCCCACTTAATTATTTTTTGAACAGACCTGGTACTTACCCGAGGTTGGACGGTCCACGAACGGTCTCGTACAGTTTATTTGTCGCGGCCGTTTACCACAAGATGGCAGTGCTGCATGTGATTGCAGCCACCATTCGACATGGGCGATATTTATGGTCATGGCTTCAGTCGTTCCCTTCAACCGCTCTCCAGGCGTACAGCCTGAGCCCAGCTGATGATAGCTTAAGGCCAGAAACCGGTCCTGGGAGACGCTTGCTGGCGCTTTGTATGGCGGATGGGGGAACAATAAAGCACCAACGTGGAGCGCAGGTGAATATATATATATATATATATATATATATATATATATATATATATATATATATATATATATATATATATATATATATATATATGGGAGTATTTTTTAAATAAGGTTCGTTTGTGAATGATAGTGAGAATGGCGCGCAATCGCCGAAGTGCGCTTGCGCGTCTGCTTCCATTATGCTTTGCGCGCCTTTAGACGCCATTTGCAGTCGTATGGTATGTCTGTGTGCTGAGCTGTAGAAGTTTATAATGTTTAAGAATAATATTATTCTTAATAATGCTTATTCTTAATAATTGAGTCGCCCGCTGACTGTAAGATACGATCTGTAATTCGATTCTTGAATGCAAGAAACTTGGCAGCAGCGTAAATTCACCGTCAAATTTTGTGAGGTTTACGGTGATAATGATATGAGGAAAAGTAAAGTTCGAAATTGTGCGAGAATGTTCAAGAACGGGCGAATTAATGTATATGATGAGCCACCCACTGCCTGGCCTCTGATTTCTGAAAATTTGGTTCGTGATATGGACAACAAAATTTAAGAGAACCGACGATTCACGGTTTCAAAGTTTTCAAGTAAATTTCCACAGGTTTCAAGCTCAGTTTTATACACCCTTGTTTCGGAGAAACTGAATTATAGAAAATTGTATTTTCGGTGAATTTCAAGACTGCTTTCTGATGATCACAAAACAAAGAGATTGGACTATGCTTTATCGTTTTTGTGCATTAGTTTATTCGTTAAATAATAACCATTCACTATTTGTCAAATGTGTTTTTAAACATATTTGCTTAAAATTGTAATTATTATCATAGCTTTTCGATGGCCAATTTAATAGCTTTTCATGCTTTTTCTAGAATACCTTTAAACCCTTAGAATGTTTTCAAACAAAACCAACAGTGAAACTTCAAGTAAGTGACTAAAACCTTATTGTACATTTTGAAATTGCAATCTTCTTTGAAGTGATTGCAAACCTATCAACACAGACCTAAACTAAAAACAAATAACATACTTTGATAAGCCGAAAACAGGTTATTTTGCAGTCGAACGAACAAAGCTTCTACCACATCCAACATTGTCTCCAGACTTTACACCACTCAGTTTTAACTTTTTGCGCTAATTCGCGTACTTCTTACATGGCATCACACGGTTTTCCTATGGATGGAAACGAGAATATTATAGACTATAGAATCAAATTGCTTTTATTTTAAAAATCGACTTTTTTACAACAAACAGAAACGAACTTAAGATAGGTAGATAATAATTTATTTGTCCCAATTAAGTGTATACATAAACATAAACAAAAAACCATAAAAATCACCCTAATATCGATGTGCCAAGGAGAGAACTAATTAAGCACCCCCGATATATATTGATTAATAATTAATAAAGCGGGATGGTAACAGATAATTGCACTATTCTGTTACAACCTAAAATCCATAAGAATAATAACAAAGACAAAAACGTAAAATGAAGCCAATTCAGAAGCCGATCTGATCATTCATTAACCCGTCCCGAGGCCTAAAAGTTATAATCGTCTATACCTGAGCTTGTCCCTTTGTATTCATAAAATTTACGTGTTGCAGAAGGGCCAGTTTTGCTCAACGGCATTAAAGTTCTTTCGCCTTCCTAATTGCTTTCCCCGAACTAATTCAGCGAGGCGCTCGCCACATTTCCACAAATAAAAAGCATTCGGCACGCATTCGTGAACCGACCCTTAATTATCAACAGAGCGAAATGCCGAAAACTTGGCGAATACTGGCGTAAACAGCCGAATATGTTAAATAATCAAATAACAGGATTAAATATATGCAAGGCGGTTTCAACAGAAAACAGTTTGTTGTTGAAAATATTAATACATATCCCGTAAATTATTTTTCCTACATGAAAATCCGTTTGTAAATACCTAATATAACCTCTTAAAATTGCCCTAATTTCGTGGCTTATTTCGCTCATTTTCACTTTATTGTTATAAATCGTCTAAACTCAATATTTCGCAGTGCAATCACTATAATACTAAAGAGGGAATGGTTAAACCGAATGTTTTTTTTTATCTATCTAATGATCTATCTATTGAATTATCTATCTTTGATCTATCACTTTTATAAAAGTGACTGAAAATAATTCCACATAGAATTAGCATTCTAAGTGGAATTAAATCATAGATCGTTGATTCACATATGTATTTTAATACAAAATTTATTTTTAAAGTCCATAAACTTTGAATGACAACTTGAATGAAGTTTGCTAACATAAACAATTGGCATAACACGAAAAATAAATGTAACTAATTTACTTACTAAAATAATATTTTCCTGAATTCATTATTTATAATTAATTTGCTTATCAAAGTTAGTATTTTTCAACCTAAATCATTTCTTTTTATCTTTATTAAAATATAATAATAGGTAAGAAGTAATTAAACAATATTTATACAAAAAAGTAGAGTCAAAATTTTCTTAAAAAGTTTAAAAAAATATGTACATATATAACATGAACATGAATCGTAACAAAATTAAACCAACAGGAAAACATATTGCTGTTATTTTTTTTTTGATAAAAGTTAAGGAAAGAAAACCAAAAAAAAATATGCAAGTAAACATATTATACGCATATCATATCGGTTCAATTAATATCTCTCCTCACAACTTAATTCTTCGCTACCTTATACCTCGTCATAATTAATGGGGTTGGCAAAATTTTCGGGAGCTTTTATTAAGCCAAGTACACCTTTGGGCAGGGACCCTCTACTTTTCTGAGGTACTTCCCTACTATTTATATATAACTATTATACTATATAACTATTATTATTATTATTATTATTATTATTATTATTATTATTATTATTATTATCCTCGTACTGAACTCAGCATCTCAGCCTAAGCTGGTCTATATTACAATGCCAAAATGAGAAAGCAATTCAACTCCTCTCACTTAGCATAAAATTTTACGAACAATGTGGCACGTCTGCAAGAGCACTGCACGTTGTCCCTCTATGGCAATCGATTTTGAGATACCAAGGTTCTTCAAATTTTTTGAAAAGTTCTTACTTATTAGGCCTTCGGCAGATATAACGAAAGGCACTATCTCTACCTTATGCAGTTTCCACTGGTTTTTCAAATCGTACGCAAGGTTTTCATACTTAGTGGTTTTCTCCAACTCGGTTTTCCTGATATTATGAGAGAGTGGCACTGCGATGTCAATTATAAAAGCCCTTTTCTCCTTTTTACTAATTAGAACAATGTCCGGTCTATTATAATCGACCGTTCGATCTGTTGTGATTGGTCTGTCCCAGTATAGGATTGCATCAGATGATTCCAATACGGGAGAAGGTGAGTACTTATAATATGGAGCAGGTGCGTTATCTAATAGCGAATACTTTAATGCAATTTGCTGATGTATAATTTTCGCCAGCTGATTATGTCTTCCTAAATAAGCATTAGGGGCTAGAACTGCACACCCACCGATAAGGTGTTCAATCGTTTCCCCCACTATACCGCACTTCCTACATCGGTCGACAACATCCATGTGTAGTATATGCTTTTCATAGTTCCGTGTTCTTACTACCTTATCTTGAATAGATGTCGCAAAACCTTCTGTTTCTGGGTACAACAGCCCATCGGTCAGCCATTTTAGAGACAATGGTCCATCAATGGTATCATCCTCGAGTGACTTTGGATACCGTCCATGCAGTGTCTGTTGTTTCCATTCACGGACACAATCGGTAAGTGTTGTTCTACCATCAACACGATTCAATTTATCTAGGTTCAAAGGGGTGAAACCCCGGTCCTCCTTAGCAACCAACTTCATTAGCGTGCTGCTTGAATTAATGAAGCGTTCTCTCATCTTACTCTCCTGGTTCAGACAAAGGTTCTTAATGTTCACGAGGCCTCTGCCTCCCAACTTTCTTGGAATGTACAGTCGCTTCATAGATGAATTTGGATGCAGATATCGGAATTTTGTCAATGTTCGACGTGTTAATCTATCCAGTCCATCAAGGTCTGTTTCTGACCATTTAACAATACCAAAGGAATAGGTCAGAGTTGGCACTGCCCATCCATTGATCGCTCTAATCAGGTTTCCACTGTTCAGTTTGGTATTTAAAAGTTTTGTAAGCCTCTTTTCGTACATAGTAGAAAAGTCTTTCTTTAACTGGCTATGGTTAAATTTCTCGTTTTGAGGTATACCTAAATATTTATAGGATTCTTCTGGTGCCAGTTGTTGTATGTTACAGTGTGTTGAATGTTGATTGTTGACTATTCCTTTTTGAATGCTAATGGTAGAGCATTTATCAAGTCCGAATGACATCTTGATATCCCTACTAAATTCTTCGACCATTTTTATTAAGGAGTTTAGTTTTTCTCTAGTTTCTCCATAGAGTTTAAGGTCATCCATATATAGTAGGTGCGAGAGCTTTCGTGGATTCCTCATGTTTAGTTTATATCCTATATTACTGTTGTTCAGTAAAGTAGACATAGGGTTTAGGGCTAGACAAAACCAAACTGGAGAAAAGGAATCTCCCTGAAAAATTCCTCTCTCGATATTCGCAGTTGTAATGCATTGTTGGTCGATAAAGAGATTTGTTTTCCATTTCCCCATTAGGCACCTTAAGGAGTTAATGATGGGAGGGCTTATTTTATAAATTTTCAGGACTTCTAGTAACCAATCGTGTGGAACACTATCGAAGGCTTTCCTGTAGTCTATATAGCAGATGTTTAGGTTGCGTTTTCTTTTCCGCGCTTGTTCGAGAACTACAGCATCGATCGTTAGCTGTTCCTTGCATCCCATACTTGCTCTTATACATCCTTTCTGCTCTTCTTCAAAAATATTGTTTTCATCACAATGTTTGTAAATTTTTTCATTGATTAGGACTGTCAACAATTTATAAAATACTGACAGACACGTGATGGGTCTGTAGTTATTGGGTTGCTTAGCATCACCCTTTTTGTACAGAAGATATGTATTGCCTTCCATTAAAAAATTCGGGAAAGTATCAGGATTTATTATTACCTCTTTAAATGCACTAGCAAGTGGGCGGTGGGCCGCCGTAAAGTTTTTAATCCAGAAGTTATGTAGTCCATCTGGTCCAGGAGCTTTCCAGTTATGAGTTTTCTTGACGGCGGTGCAAATGTCAGTCGCCGTGAAATCGTTAAACTCCATTTCTGGGAGAGCAGTTGTGTGCTGTTCAATTGTTTTAATCCAAGGTGCCGCTTTTTCATAGTCATCTGATCTTTTCCAAACCGATTGCCAGTATTCTGCAAAGGAGGACATGTCCACATTCTCAAGTTCTGACCTGCTACTGCCTTGTTCGAGCTCTCTATAAAATTTCTTTTGACTATTTATGAATTCTGAATTTTGGTGCTTTCGTTTTTTTAGCTCGTTATATCTTGCTAGCCTAGCCCCTTTAGATTTAGCTTTCTGTCTAAACCGATCTTTAAGATCCAATAATTTTTCGGAGAAGTTTGGATCGTCCAAGCCAATGCCAGATTTATTGGCAATTGTTTTTATTTTTTTCATTACTTTACTTGATCGATTACCAGAAAGGTATTCTGAGATGACGTCGACCTTCCTTCGGAAATCATCGATATTGTTTTCAAGGCGTGTTTTCCAGGCAGGCGTATTTTTCTGGAAATTATGCCTGCTCGCACTGGGGGTGTATGTTTTTTGGCCTGAAATTTCGATCGCAGTCACTGCTGCACAGTACAACGCAAGATGTATATCACACAGATCTAGTATCCCAGCCAGATGTGATTCCAGAACTTTATTGATCTGCATTAGAGTAATACGAGCTTTTGTAATATTTCGCAGTATTGGAATTTTTGGTCTATTTAGTGGATTTGACCCAATAAAATGGGCCAAATTACTGTAAAACTTCTCTCGTACATTAGACAAGTTCTGTTGTAAGGTCACTTCCTCATTGCTAGACGGTGAGGCCTCCGGTGGAAAATTAGGAGTTTGTTCTATAGGCTGGGCCTGTGTGGTTAAGGTGAGGACGCCTATATTATCTTCTTCGTGTTGCTGATATGTAACGTTCTGGTGTAATTCATTACCAACTTCTCTCTTGACATTCATTAGTTCTGTTTCGGTGAGATACTTTTTATTTAAAATTATATTTTTACGGTCGGCTAAGTTTTGCTCAGACAGCCGAGTTCCAGGGAACCTCTTCTTATATTCTTGATAGAGTGCATTTCTCCATCCAGGAAGCGGCTTATCTCCGCACTGGTTCACGTAATAGTAGGTACGCATTACCTCAATATTCATTTCGCGTGTCCATCTGATACGTGGAGTGCGTTCAGTTCTAGTGGCAGCCCTCCTTATGGGGGGCGAGCCAGCAAGAACCGGGACATTTCCGTCTTCCATTTCATTATTAATCTGCATTCTGCACTGATCTTGTGATGAAGTGCTCGGTGGTGCGAGTCTTTGATTTTCAAATTGTTGCTCGGGTACCTTTTTTACCTTTAGTACCTTTATTATTATTGTTCTGCTCATCCTTACTGTAGAATCTCAGCTCATGCTGGCCGGTATTCCAATGCCAAGATGAAAAAGCAATTCAGCTCCTCTCACCCTAGCATAATATCTTACGAACAATGTGACACGTCTGCAAGAGCACGGCACGCTGTCCCACTATGGCAATCGATCTCGAGATCCCGAGGCTCTCGAGGTTCTTTGAAAATCTCTTACTTATCAGGCCTTCGGCGGATATAACGAAGGGCACTACATCTACCTTACTCAGTTTCCACTGGTTCTTCAAGTCGTATGCCAGATTTTCATACTTTGTGGATTTTTCTATCTCAGTTTTTCTAATGTTGTGAGATAGTGGCACTGCGATGTCAATTATAAAAGCCCTCTTGTCCTTTTTGTTGATTAGAACAATATCCGGCCTGTTATAATCAACCGTTCGATCAGTAGTGATTGGTCTGTCCCAGTAAAGAATGGTATCGGATGATTCAAGTACAGGAGAAGGCGAGTACTTATAATATGGAGGAGGTGCATTTTCTAATAGCGAGTATTTTTTTGCAATTTGTTGATGTATAATTTTTGCCAGCTGATTATGCCGTCCCAAATAAGCATTAGGAGCAAGGGCCGGGCAACCGCCAATAAGGTGCTCAATTGTTTCCCCCAAAGTACCGCATTTCCTGCACTTATCGACTACGTCCAAATGCAGTATGTGCTTTTCATAGTTTTTTGTTCTTGTTACCCTATCTTGAATAGATATCGCGAAACCTTCTGTTTCTGGGTACAAGAGTCCATCGGTCAGCCACTTCAGAGACAATTGTTCGTCAATGGTGTCATCTTCGAGTGACTTAGGAAACCTTCCGTGCAATGTTTGTCCTTTCCATTCTCGAACACAGTCCGTGAGCGTTGTTCTGCTATCAATACGATTCCGTTTATTTAGGTTCAGTGGGGTGAAACCCCGATCCTCATTTGCAACCAATCTCATCAACGCACTGTTTGAATCAAGGAAGTGTTTTCTCATTCTATTTTCTTGATTGAGACAGAGATTTTTTACGTTTACAAGGCCTCTACCCCCCAACTTTCTTGGGATGTATAGTCTTTTCGTAGATGAGTTTGGATGCAGGCATCGGAACTTTGTCAATGTTCGGCGCGTCAACCTATCGAGCTCATCAAGGTCAGTTTCTGACCATTTAACTATGCCAAAAGAATATGTCAGAGTTGGCACCGCCCAACCGTTGATCGCTCTAATGAGGTTTCCTCCGTTTAGTTTGGTGTTTAAAAGTTTTGCAAGTCTCTTTTGGTATAGAGTGGAAAAGTCCTTCTTTAACTGGTTATGATCAAGTTTATGCTTTTGGGGTATTCCTAAATATTTGTAGGACTCTTCTGGTTCTAGTTGTTGTATGTTACAAAGTGTTGAATGTTGACTCTGAACCTTTCCCTTCTGTATACTAATGGTAGAGCATTTGTCCAGTCCGAATGACATTCTGATATCCCTACTGAATGTTTCAACCGTTTTTATCAATGAGTTTAATTTTTCTCTAGTTTCTCCATATAATTTAAGGTCATCCATATATAGTAGATGAGAGAGCTTTCTTGGATTCCTCATGTTAAGTTTATATCCAATATTGCTGTTGTTGAGTAGTGTGGACAAAGGGTTCAATGCTAAACAGAACCAAATTGGAGAAAGGGAATCTCCCTGAAAAATTCCCCTCTCGATATTTGTAGCAGCAATGCATTGTTGGCCGACAAAAAGATTCGTTTTCCACTTCCCCATCAGGCACTTTAAAGAATTAATAATCTGGGGGCTAATTTTATAGAAATTCAGAACCTCAACCAGCCAATCGTGAGGGACACTATCGAATGCTTTCTTGTAGTCTATATAGCAGATATTTAAGTTGCGTTTTCTTTTTCGCGCTTGCTCAAGAACTACAGCATCGATCGTCAATTGTTCCTTGCAGCCCATACTTGCTCTTATACATCCTTTCTGTTCTTCTTCAAAAATGTTGTTTTTATCACAATGTTGGTAGATTTTTTCATTGAGTAGGGCTGTGAACAGTTTATATAACACTGACAGACATGTGATTGGTCTGTAGTTATTGGGTTGCTTAACGTCCCCTTTTTTGAACAGTAGGTATGTGTTGCCCTCCATTAGAAAGTCAGGGAAAGTGTCTGGATTTATTAAAACCTCTTTAAATGCATTTGCAAGTACGGGATAGGCGGCTGTAAGGCTTTTAATCCAGAAGTTATGCAATCCATCTGGTCCAGGCGCCTTCCAGTTGTGAGTCTTCCTGACAGCAGTGCAAATGTCAATCTCTGTGAAATCGTTAGACTCCATATCTGGGAGAGCATTTGTCTGTTCTTGAATGGTTTTAACCCAAGGAACCAATTTTTCGTAGCCGTCTGATTTTTTCCAAGCCGATCTCCAATATTCCGCAAAGGAAGACACATCGATATTCTTAAGTTCTGACTTGCTGTTACCTTCTGCTTCGAGTTGTCTATAAAATTTCTTTTGGCTGTTTGCAAATACTGAATTTTGATGTTTTCGCTTTTCTAGTTCATTATATCTTGCTAGCCTGGCTCCTTTCGATTTAGCTTTTTGCCTAAACCGATCTTTTAGATCCAACAATTTTTCTGTCAGGTTTGAATCATCGAAGTCAATGCCAGATTTATTGGCAATTATTTTTGCTTTTCTCGCTACTTTATTTGACTGATTACCAGAAAGATACTCTGAGATAATGTCAACTTTCCTCCGGAACTCATTGATATTGTTTTCAAGGCGCGTTTTCCAGACAGGTGTATTTTTCTGGATACTACGACCAGCCGCATTATGGGTGTAAGTCTTTTGACCTGAAATTTCGATGACAGTCACTGCTGCACAATATAATGCAAGATGTATATCGCTTAAATTTGTCATCCCAGATAGATGTGATTCCAAAACTCTATTAATCTGCATTAGAGTAATACGTGATTTTGCAATATTACGCAGTACTGGAATTTTTGGTCTATTCAATGGGTTTGAGCCAGTAAAACTGGCCAAATTGCTGTAAAACTTCTCTCGTATGTTAGAAAAGTTACGTTGCGAGATTGATTCTTCATTTTTAGATGATGATGCTTCTGGTGATACATTTTGAGTTTGTTCTACTTGTTTCTCCTCTGTATTCGAGTTAAGAACGTCTATAGTATCTGCTTTATGTTGTTGATATGTAATGTTTTGATGTAGTTCATTACCGATTTCTCTCTTGATGTTCATTAATTCCGATTCGGTTAGATAGTTTTTCCTTAGAATTACATTTTTACGGTCGGCTAAGTTTTGTTCCGACAGCTGAGTTTCAGGGAACCTCTTTTTATATTCTTGGTGGAGTGCATGCCTCCATCCAGGGAGCGGATTATCTCCGCACTGGTTTACGTAGTAATAGGCACGCATTACATCAATATTCATTTCGCGTGTCCATCTGATACGTGGAGTGCGTTCGGTCCTAGTGACAGCCTTCCTTATTAGGGGCGAGCCAGCAAGTACCGGGGTATTTTGATCTTCTACTCCATTATTAATTTCCGCTCTCTGTTGATTTTGTAGTAAAGTCTTTTTATTATTATTATCCTCGTACTGAACTCAGCATCTCAGCCTAAGCTGGTCTATATTACAATGCCAAAATGAGAAAGCAATTCAACTCCTCTCACTTAGCATAAAATTTTACGAACAATGTGGCACGTCTGCAAGAGCACTGCACGTTGTCCCACTATGGCAATCGATTTTGAGATACCAAGGTTCTTCAAATTTTTTGAAAAGTTCTTACTTATTAGGCCTTCGGCGGATATAACGAAAGGCACTATCTCTACCTTATGCAGTTTCCACTGGTTTTTCAAATCGTACGCAAGGTTTTCATACTTAGTGGTTTTCTCCAACTCGGTTTTCCTGATATTATGAGAGAGTGGCACTGCGATGTCAATTATAAAAGCCCTTTTCTCCTTTTTACTAATTAGAACAATGTCTGGTCTATTATAATCGACCGTTCGATCTGTTGTGATTGGTCTGTCCCAGTATAGGATTGCATCAGATGATTCCAATACGGGAGAAGGTGAGTACTTATAATATGGAGCAGGTGCGTTATCTAATAGCGAATACTTTAATGCAATTTGCTGATGTATAATTTTCGCCAGCTGATTATGTCTTCCTAAATAAGCATTAGGGGCTAGAACTGCACACCCACCGATAAGGTGTTCAATCGTTTCCCCCACTATACCGCACTTCCTACATCGGTCGACAACATCCATGTGTAGTATATGCTTTTCATAGTTCCGTGTTCTTACTACCTTATCTTGAATAGATGTCGCAAAACCTTCTGTTTCTGGGTACAACAGCCCATCGGTCAGCCATTTTAGAGACAATGGTCCATCAATGGTATCATCCTCGAGTGACTTTGGATACCGTCCATGCAGTGTCTGTTGTTTCCATTCACGGACACAATCGGTAAGTGTTGTTCTACCATCAACACGATTCAATTTATCTAGGTTCAAAGGGGTGAAACCCCGGTCCTCCTTAGCAACCAACTTCATTAGCGTGCTGCTTGAATTAATGAAGCGTTCTCTCATCTTACTCTCCTGGTTCAGACAAAGGTTCTTAATGTTCACGAGGCCTCTGCCTCCCAACTTTCTTGGAATGTACAGTCGCTTCATAGATGAATTTGGATGCAGACATCGGAATTTTGTCAATGTTCGACGTGTTAATCTATCCAGTCCATCAAGGTCTGTTTCTGACCATTTAACAATACCAAAGGAATAGGTCAGAGTTGGCACTGCCCATCCATTGATCGCTCTAATCAGGTTTCCACTGTTCAGTTTGGTATTTAAAAGTTTTGTAAGCCTCTTTTCGTACATAGTAGAAAAGTCTTTCTTTAACTGGCTATGGTTAAATTTCTCGTTTTGAGGTATACCTAAATATTTATAGGATTCTTCTGGTGCCAGTTGTTGTATGTTACAGTGTGTTGAATGTTGATTGTTGACTATTCCTTTTTGAATGCTAATGGTAGAGCATTTATCAAGTCCGAATGACATCTTGATATCCCTACTAAATTCTTCGACCATTTTTATTAAGGAGTTTAGTTTTTCTCTAGTTTCTCCATAGAGTTTAAGGTCATCCATATATAGTAGGTGCGAGAGCTTTCGTGGATTCCTCATGTTTAGTTTATATCCTATATTACTGTTGTTCAGTAAAGTAGACATAGGGTTTAGGGCTAGACAAAACCAAACTGGAGAAAAGGAATCTCCCTGAAAAATTCCTCTCTCGATATTCGCAGTTGTAATGCATTGTTGGTCGATAAAGAGATTTGTTTTCCATTTCCCCATTAGGCACCTTAAGGAGTTAATGATGGGAGGGCTTATTTTATAAATTTTCAGGACTTCTAGTAACCAATCGTGTGGAACACTATCGAAGGCTTTCCTGTAGTCTATATAGCAGATGTTTAGGTTGCGTTTTCTTTTCCGCGCTTGTTCGAGAACTACAGCATCGATCGTTAGCTGTTCCTTGCATCCCATACTTGCTCTTATACATCCTTTCTGCTCTTCTTCAAAAATATTGTTTTCATCACAATGTTTGTAAATTTTTTCATTGATTAGGGCTGTCAACAATTTATAAAATACTGACAGACACGTGATGGGTCTGTAGTTATTGGGTTGCTTAGCATCACCCTTTTTGTACAGAAGATATGTATTGCCTTCCATTAAAAAATTCGGGAAAGTATCAGGATTTATTATTACCTCTTTAAATGCACTAGCAAGTGGGCGGTGGGCCGCCGTAAAGTTTTTAATCCAGAAGTTATGTAGTCCATCTGGTCCAGGAGCTTTCCAGTTATGAGTTTTCTTCACGGCGGTGCAAATGTCAGTCGCCGTGAAATGGTTAAACTCCATTTCTGGGAGAGCAGTTGTGTGCTGTTCAATTGTTTTAATCCAAGGTGCCGCTTTTTCATAGTCATCTGATCTTTTCCAAACCGATTGCCAGTATTCTGCAAAGGAGGACATGTCCACATTCTCAAGTTCTGACCTGCTACTGCCTTGTTCGAGCTCTCTATAAAATTTCTTTTGACTATTTATGAATTCTGAATTTTGGTGCTTTCGTTTTTTTAGCTCGTTATATCTTGCTAGCCTAGCCCCTTTAGATTTAGCTTTCTGTCTAAACCGATCTTTAAGATCCAATAATTTTTCGGAGAAGTTTGGATCGTCCAAGCCAATGCCAGATTTATTGGCAATTGTTTTTATTTTTTTCATTACTTTACTTGATCGATTACCAGAAAGGTATTCTGAGATGACGTCGACCTTCCTTCGGAAATCATCGATATTGTTTTCAAGGCGTGTTTTCCAGGCAGGCGTATTTTTCTGGAAATTATGCCTGCTCGCACTGGGGGTGTATGTTTTTTGGCCTGAAATTTCGATCGCAGTCACTGCTGCACAGTACAACGCAAGATGTATATCACACAGATCTAGTATCCCAGCCAGATGTGATTCCAGAACTTTATTGATCTGCATTAGAGTAATACGAGCTTTTGTAATATTTCGCAGTATTGGAATTTTTGGTCTATTTAGTGGATTTGACCCAATAAAATGGGCCAAATTACTGTAAAACTTCTCTCGTACATTAGACAAGTTCTGTTGTAAGGTCACTTCCTCATTGCTAGACGGTGAGGCCTCCGGTGGAAAATTAGGAGTTTGTTCTATAGGCTGGGCCTGTGTGGTTAAGGTGAGGACGCCTATATTATCTTCTTCATGTTGCTGATATGTAACGTTCTGGTGTAATTCATTACCAACTTCTCTCTTGACATTCATTAGTTCTGTTTCGGTGAGATACTTTTTATTTAAAATTATATTTTTACGGTCGGCTAAGTTTTGCTCAGACAGCCGAGTTCCAGGGAACCTCTTCTTATATTCTTGATAGAGTGCATTTCTCCATCCAGGAAGCGGCTTATCTCCGCACTGGTTCACGTAATAGTAGGTACGCATTACCTCAATATTCATTTCGCGTGTCCATCTGATACGTGGAGTGCGTTCAGTTCTAGTGGCAGCCCTCCTTATGGGGGGCGAGCCAGCAAGAACCGGGACATTTCCGTCTTCCATTTCATTATTAATCTGCATTCTGCACTGATCTTGTGATGAAGTGCTCGGTGGTGCGAGTTTTTGATTTTCAAATTGTTGCTCGGGTACCTTTTTCGTTGCCATTCTTGTGGTGCCATAGAGTTGAGAACTGCCACTCGCTCCAGATTCACCAACCCCGGACAAATTCTGCCGACGGTTCCGAAGGGTTCTTGTCCGCAAAACCCTACCGCCTTGTATAATACCATTATCTGTTTCAGTCTCCATAAAAAAAAATTTTTTTGGGTTCAAGGGAAAAACGGTTACCCAAGGCAGAGCCCCGATTTACCCTAGGAAAGCTATTTACTACCGGAGGGCGCTAGGTATCCGGAGACATCGTTCGAGACACTTTAACCCTGTGCCATTCAGCTCCTCGGCACGATGGATTTCCACCTTGAGCTTGGGGATTTTTTTTTTTCCAGAGGTTTACTCCTCTCAGCTCGGGAAGGTGGTGGCGCCACTCACCAAGCGGATTATCTGCCCCCTGCCTTTTATTATTATTATTATTATTATTATTATTATTATTATTATTATTATTATTATTATTATTATTATTATTATTATTATTATTATTATTATTATTATTATTATTATTATTATTATTATTATTATTATTATTATTATTATTATTATTATTATTATTATTATTATTATTATTATTATTATTATTATTATTATTATTATTATTATTATTATTATTATTATTATTATTATTCACGTATGGGCCCTGGTGGACCACGCGAAGTACAATTAGAGGCGTTTGTTGTTGTTAGCCTTCCTTTGCGCCCATACTAATTTCATTCTTTCGCTATGAGCTTTTTTCCTTTCGTCAAACCAAGTTGTTCCAGTCTTCCTACATTTTTCTCTCTGGCCAACCTTCCAAACGTTAACCTTGTGTCTGAAACAGCCTCTATCCTGAATTTCACTTTGTGTAATATTTGCTGATCTTAGGTCCTCTTTAATTGCCGCAATCCATTTAATTATTTCTACTTTAGCTCTACTCCTATTTTCATAAAATTCGACTATTTGTCTAGTTAGCCTACTCGGATTCATCCGTTTGTGTCCGTAAAACTTAAGTCTTTTTTGTCTCATATCACTATGTATATCTGTGTATTGTTCGATTTCTTGGTTTTCTCGAAGTCGGTATGTTGTGCTATTTATTTGTTTGGGGCCTAGGATTTTTCTTATGATTTTTCTTTCCTTCTTTTCAATGTCCTTGATGTCCCTATTTCTATTCAAAATGAGCGTTTCTGCAGCATATAAACATTCTGGCTTAATAACCCTGTTGTCTCAGTTTTGTGTTTTTAGATAGGCATTTTTTGTTGTAAATATTTTGTGTAAGTCTCAATGCCGTTTCCATTTTTTGACATCTACCCTTATTGGCCGCTTTTTCTAACCCATTTTCCATGATTATTTCACCCAAATATTTGAATTGAGAGACTCGTCTGATGTTACCATATTTTGTTTTTAGAAATGGTGTTCTTAGTCTGTTGCAGGGCATGTATTGTGTCTTTTCAAAGGAAATTTGGAGTCCTACCTTTTCTGCTGTTTCTTTTAGGATTTCAATTTGTTTGTGTGCCGTTAATACATCTTGAGCTAAAATTGCTAGATCATCAGCAAATGCCAGACAATCAATTTTGATGTTGGTTCTCCCCAGTTTAATGGGCTGGTCAATATTCAGTGCCGACTTTTTTTCACACCACTCCTGTATTACTTTTTCTAGAACACAGTTAAATAAGAGTGGCGAGACTCCATCCCCTTGTCTCACACCAGTTTTAATTTCGAAGGGCTCTGAGATGTCACCAATGAATTTAACTTTTGACCTTGTGTTAGTTAACGTTGCTTTAATAATTGCCAGCGTTTTCAGATCTAGTCCTTGTTCTTTCAAGATTCGGCATAAAGATTCGCGGTCAATAGAATCATATGCTTTTTTTAAATCCACAAATGTCCAGACGAGATTTTTATTGTACAGTTTTTGATGTCTTAGAATCAACTTTAGATTCAGGATCTGTTCAGGGCAGGATCTGCCGGGTCGAAAACCTGCTTGATATTTACCAATGTTCGGTTCTAACTGTCCCTGTGCTCTGTCTAGTAGACATTGAGATAGAATCTTGTAACAAACTGGGAGAAGAGATATTCCTCTATAGTTGTTTAGTACCATAAATAGTGGATTAAATATAATAATCTGTTCTCTTTAACATTTTTTTCTAAATGAGACAAATTTATGTCATAGCCGGACGATAGCGCACTAAACTAATAAAAAAAACGTTTAAGAATATCTTGGTTTAAACCAGTAATTTTCCCGCTATAACTATAATTTTTGATAAAGCGACGAACCGTGTTGCCGTCATTTCTTTAGCCAAATACTGGTATTGATTTATTGACTAACAAACCCATTTCTTTTTTAAAGCATGACTGAATGTCGGACTTGTCCACTATTTAATATTGAGATGATAACTTATATTAAGGAAAAATTCTAAAAATTTTATCCACGCACGGAGAGTTGAAAGACCGAATTTTTAATTATTTCTGTTGAACTCCGTTTTTAGATCTTCATTCATTGATTTGGGAGTGGTTCCACAAATGTAGCATGTTTGGATCGAACTTACACTGACTAGCGCATTGCAAACTTTTCCATCAAACCACTGTTAGTAACATTTTACTGTGAACAAAAATTTCATATCCATCAAACTCAAGTTTGGTGGTTGGAGGGAATTCATTTCGTTCTGAATAAATTATGTTTCTTGTAGGGTCAATTCATCATTTTCCTTCGAAAGAACAATTCAATTGGCCTGCGAAAATATGTTGATGAAGGCGTAGGATTGTTCCATAGTAAGTTAGCTTGGTTATTGCATGAACATAATTTTAAAGGAACAAATGTAAAAGCAAATAAATTTTCGTCATCGGAACCTTAATTTCCAAACTTTTGTTAGTATCTACTGTTCTATACTATCTAACTTCCATCACAACCTTATTTATTAATGAATTTAAAATTACTTTTAGGCAAAACTTTCTTAAACGCATCAATTTGGGAAAAGACGAACCGATCAGTAGTGGGGATCAATAAGCTCTGTAATCTGATAATTGTATTACTTTCTGTAACAATAAATTCATCGCTGGGGGATAACAATTTATTTTAGAAGATTGCATTAAGTAATAGGATGGATATATGTTATAACTTAACCCCTTACCGCGATTCCTTGTTAACCAATTTCCTTGCGGACACTAGTTGAAGGCGTATTTAATTTGTCTATATCACAGTCAAATTAGAGATTAGAGTAGTGTAATAAAAAGCTAATGATGATGTTTTGATAAAAAAAATTGTGTTTCTTAAATAATTTGGCCACTTTTCTTAAATTTTAGAAACTGTACGACTTAAAAATTGTTTTAGTTCAATTTCACTGGTTTCGGTAAGATTGTTTATAATAACAAATTTACCAATCACATTTGCGAAAATCATAAACAAACTTTGAAAATTCCTATTTGAATTCTTCAGATCAAATATTTCTCTTCTCCACAGAGTATGAATGGTCCCTTAAAATTGTTGTTTTATTTTTTCAAGATATATTCAGCGAATATTGATCTAAATTGTGTGTAAATTTCAAGGTACGGTCTCGTATGGGTTTTAAGTTATACTTTTGTGAAGTTCCTAAAGCGATTATACAAAAATTATAAATTTGTACAATGGCGTGCTTTAAAATTGAAACAAATTCAACAACAAAAAAAAACAAACCCTTACCTGTATTATAATCACCTATGGTTGAACTTTAATATTTAACAATGTATTGTAGGTATACATTTAATACAAGTGAGCAGTAGCAAATTGTAAATAATGGTTAGAATAAAGGCAAAGATGGGGATTTTTTTATGGTGATATTTGTTTACATTCTTCAATCAAATACCATTATACTCAAGAATTAAAGTCAACAAACGTCTCTGAATCCTGAATAATGGAAACAAAACAAGTTTTTGTTACCATTTAATTCCACATAAAATGTCTATCCGACCCAGTGTGCATCGGCTTCGAAAAACGGTGATCAGCTATCAATTATTTCCATCGGAATATCAGCCCTTAACCTGTGCTTATCCTCAAGTCTTTCGAAACCTCTCTAGTCTACCGACTACCAAATGACCAACGAAGATCTCTCAGGTACCAACTTTCCTTGCCTAATTTAATTAAGATGTAACTAAAGCACAATGACTTGTAAAATGTTACATTATTGTCTGCAAGCATACATAAACTTTTAAACAAAACATCCACACCGTAAGCCAAAATCGAACCCGCACCGTCATCCGGCTAGCACGGAAGTGCCCCATCTACTCCTAGTGCTATAAATATCACCAAATATTTCCCGATTACAGTAAATGTTCGTTATTAATCAAACCAGGATCATAAAACAGCAAATCCCACAATCGGTTACAGCCCAAAATTCATAATAATAAACAAAGACGAATGCGAAACGACCGCAATTCCGAGGGTCATTCATAAACCAGCCCCGAGACCTAAAAGTTTTAATCGCGCATACCTGAGCGTGTCCCTTTGTGCTCGAAAAATTTACGTTTTGCAAAGGGGGCAGTTTAGCTTAGCGGTATTAAAGTTCTTTCGCCGTCCTAATTGCTTTCCCGAACTAATTCAGCGTCGCGCTCGCCTCACTTATACGAATAAAAAGCATTCAATACGCACTCGTAAACCGACCCTTAATTATCAACAGAGCGAAACGCCGAAAACTTGTGGAAGAAGAAGTGGTATTAATGGAATAATGTATCGAAAGAACATAAATACTAATAAATATTGGATTGAATAATACGAGGGTTGTATGATAAGTACCTGGCCTAGACCAGAGATGGCGCTGCTAATATTTAAAAAGTGATATTTTTTCATAAATATAACATTTGGCAACAATTCTGTCAAAGTCTCAAGTCGCTGCGTGACTTACTTGTGAATGGCAGCCATTTAAATAGAACAATTTTTCTGATTTTACAACAATGGAAAAAAATGATTGTCGAACAGTGATGAAATACTTATTTTTGAAATAGAAAACAAATGATTGAAAATAAAAAGTTTATGGAGACTCTGCACCTTCGTTGATTAGACCCTGTACCTTCGAAATGATTGAAAAAATCAACCTTATCGTGATTAACGATCGGAGAGTAAAAGTGCGTGAAACTGTTGAGACATCGAGTGAGACAGAGTCGGCATCTCAATTGAACAAGTGCAGAATATTTTAACAACTCATTTGAAGATTTCCGCAAAATGGGTACCGCGATTACTCACAATTGACAATAAGCACATACGTGTCTCAACTTCAAAAGAACGATGTTAAAACGCAACCGAAATTATGTTTGGCGTTGGTTCATAACTGTTGACGAAACATAGATTCGTCACAGCAAACCAGAGACCCAAGAACAGTCAACGAACACTTATTTTGAAGGGTTGGAGCAATCGTATTTTTTAATTTCCACATAGCAATCTTAGCAATATATAGCAATCCACCTAAGAAAAAACAATGGTAAACACCAAAACAACCACCTCTTATTCACTATGAAGTTCTGAATTCTAATAAAATCTGAAGTACTGAGTATTATTGGCCATAGCTTAATAGACTAAAAACGACTTTGATTCAAAACTGATTATTCGAAAAGAGCAGATGCAAAACTATAGTGCCAAGTAACCCAGGAAAAATCAAAGAGTTAGGCTGGAAAGTACTTCCTCGCCCACCATATTCTCCTGATGCCGTCAGGTTACCATCATTTTTAGATCTACGGAATATTTTGTTGGTGGAAAAAAATAGCCTACTGTGACAAGTTTCACAACTGCACTCGAAGAATATTTTACTTCAAAATCACCCTCATGTTTCAACAAGAAAATAGAAAGTTTGTCAACAATGGTGAAGATTATATAATAAATTAAAATTGAACTCTCTCTTTTAAAATAATTGTGTACAATGTACACTTATAATTGTAATAAAATTGTGTACAGTATCAAATACGACACAAATATCACAAATGACTTAAGTGCACAACTAATAATAACAAAAAACTTTCTCATATAAGCATTGATTTGTTGAGAATGGAAAGTATGAAACGAAGTCTACGTGACTTCATAATCCTGCAATTCATTTTATTGAAATATTGTATCAGAAAGTGTTCTTTCAACATTGCTAGTCTGTTCTTCTAACCACGACTCCACAACATCAATACCACCTTATCTATTATCTACATATCTATCAGCTCTAGCATAAACATCATCGACATAATATATGAACTCACGGCAACATAATAAAAACATTTTTTTAAGCCTTTAACTTAGACACATTTTTTCCATTCGCATACAACAACATAGAGGTGAAGACTTAAAAAATTAACAAATTTTTGTGTTCAAGATAAGCTATACAGTGAATGATTTGATCTGAATATGTAAACTGCATGTTGCACTTTCACTCCAGTATATTTCCAAATAGATATTGTTATATATTGTATAATAGATCCATCCCATTCATTTACGTAACAATTGAGAATCAAATCTCCCGTTTCAGAACGTATTAAAATTGGTACTTATTTTTTCTATAAATATACAAACCGAGCTTTTTCACAATAATTGATCGATACATCAATTCTGGAAAACCGATTGCTAACGATATAACCGATTGTCTATCGGAAAACCATTAGGAGACATGCGAAACTGCCGCAATTGAACCGAAATGCATTTTAGAATCCGTTCGGTTCCACACCAGTAAATAAATTTCGGAAATTAGGTCTCCACCTAGACGGATATCCGAGAAAATTCCACTGATAAACGACGGAAAACAATATAAAATAGAGCCGCGAAATTGAAAAAGTTTTGTGGACGATTTTTAAGTTTACCGCGTCCCGTGCCGCTCCTTTATCTTCCGTTTCACGTTTAAGAATAAATTTGGTGTCTGTTCAGTTCCCTGCTTTTTTATATTATTTCAGATTTTAAGTATTATTTTAGAATAACATTTTAAATAATGGGTGTTTCGGTTAATAATGTCGATTTTTTCGCAAAATTTTATTTTTTAATTTAATTTATTTTATTTATATATATTTTTAATTTATATCCATAACAAAATAAATTACCTTAATAATCAAAGTATTGGTTATCGTTAGCTGTTACTTTTTCCCATCATTTTATTAAAGAATGGAGTCCACGCCAAAAGAACTTTTGGTTTTTTGAGGCCAACCATTCATCAAGCCAAATTTTCACTTCTTCGTAAGAATATAAGTGTTGTTTTGAAAGTCCGTGCTGCATCGATCGACATAAGTACTAGTCCGAAGGGGCTAAGTCCCGTGAATACGGCGGGTGGGGTAGGACGTCTCATTTAACGTTTGCCAAATAGTTTTTAAATATTTAGCAAGATGGCGCCGAGCATTGTCATATTGAAAAATGACTTTATCGGTGTCTTTGGGCATACTGTGGCCGTTTTTTCTTCAATACTCGGTTCAGTTTTATTAATTGTTGTCGATAAAGTCCGTCAGTAATGGTTTCATTAGGTTTCCGCAATTCGTAATACACAGCTTTCCTACTATCCCACCAAAGACACAGCAAAGCCTTCTTTACATATATATTGCGCACTGGTTGAAATGTTGAAGGCTGGCCTGCATCTACCCATGATTTTTTACATTTTGGGTCCTCAAAATAGATCCACTTTTCATCACCTGTCACAACTCGATACAAAAAATCCTTTTCTTTTCTATCTGGCAAGCAAAATTTCACAAGTAGTTTTTCGACTTTCAATATCTCTTTTCTTCAATTTATATAGAACACGTTTTTCTTCCTTCTGGATCTTTATCAATGCATGTAAAGGTTCGGAAATTGTGGAATGGCCAACATTCAATGCCTCTGTCAATTGTTTCAACGTATGAGTTAAGTCTTCATCCAATAATGCTTGCAAATCTGCATCTTCAAACTTTTTCGGCTGTCCTGGGCGCTCCTTGTGTTTTATATCAAATTCGCCACTTTTAAAGCGTTTAAACCATCATTCACAAGTTTTTTCGATTAGAGCACGTTCACAATTCACCACTTCAACCAACAATCGATAACTTTCAACAACCGTTGAAGAAGAAAATAAAAGAAGGTTATTAAATTTCTCCGCAAAACGTTTTTTTCTGGTACATAATTCGAGATATTCAGAGTTATGAAAAGCTATGTTTTTTACACAACAGTTAATAACGAACTGGCTTTTGAAGGCATCTGTTTACTCTTGAAAACGCCATGAACGTCATTAATCTATACCCTCAAATGTATTAATAACGTCATATTTGAGCAAAATTGACATTATTAACCGAAACATCTATTATATATGATGTTTATTATTATTATGTTCAAATTTTGGGAGCGTAAAATCAACTTAATTTTAAAACTAACAAACACAAAACGGATAGGTTAATTCGTTCGGAAGTTACAGGCTTATGAAATTGTAAACAGCAAAATAAACACAGATTTAAATTCATAAACCAAATGAAAACGTATCTTATTTCACGAATTTGTAATTAATGATATTTTCAAAATGTCCTCTTCTCGCACAAGGACAAGCTTGTGCTCGTATACCGATAGATGAAGTGCGAGTTGTTATTACACCAAATCTTTCATTTACTCTCAGAAATAAAAATCTAGAGGCTTATGGTCTGGATATTTAGGTCGTCATAAAATAGGACCCAATACATAGTGGATAATTATTATTCATGAAATTCCGGAAGGCAATTCGGAAATATGCTGATGCACCATCCGTTTGAAACCACATGTCCCTTCTTATGATAAGGAGAACATCCTCTAAATGCGTTGGCCAATTCCTCAATAAGGAACTGTAGGTAGTTGTCCGCATTTAGTCTTATAGGAAGAACGTAAGGACCAAATACCAAGCAATCGATTAAGCCAGACCAAACGTTAACGTTTTTCCGGTGAAACTGACATAGCATGGTCACTCAGATTTTTCAAATACACATTAAATAAAGTAAGTTTTTATTTGATTTACGAATTTAAATGTGATAATAAGTACTTTTAATAAATTCACAGATGTCATAAGTTCGAAACGACTGAAGATCGACCTATCACTTTTGTGCTTTTTAGACTTAGAATGTAGTCTATTGTATGTTACCAAATTTTTTTTGGATAGTACTTTACAAATGTTGCTGTGTGCTAAGGAGTTTTTTCCAGGATTACATCCATTTGAAATTTTGATTTTTTGAACAGTTTCTTTAGTACGTAAGAAGTACTAAGACCTGTAATCGACACTATATCAGGCTCGAGAAAGACTGCAACTTGGACACTTGAAAATGAGTGCGACCTCGTCAAAAAATCGTGAAAACCTTAGTATTTCTCAGTGAACTAAAAAAAAACTCTTCAGTAGTCCACTACATCAATTAAAACATTCAACGAATATTCGTCATTATTTTTTGTTTTTTGTCTTCCTAATTTTGGACGACTTTTAATGCTGCCTGTATCATTGAATCATTGAAGCGTTTTTGAAACTGCTGACTTAGCCTAAGGTTATAGTGGATGAGTATTATGACGAACTATTGTTCTGACGAACACGTCAGAATTGTTGTTCAGGTATCAGTGGTTATAGTGCATGCTAATAATTTCAGTTATGTCAAGATATTCAAGATGGATGACAATGAAAATTTAGCATATGAGTGCCAATTTTTGGAGAGCCCATTATTAAAAATTCTTCTTATGGGCAGAACGGAACACGTCAATAAAATATTTTCTTCAAGACCAATTAATGGGGAATACCATACATTATTTAAAGACCTGTTAGAGCAACCAAACAAATTTTTTGGGTACTTCAGGATGTTAACAGAAACATTTCATTATATTTTTGAAGGAATCGAAGAAAGTATCACCAAGCAATCAAATTTTTGTGAGTGTATATCTGCTAAAGAAAGACTGTCGTTAACATAAGGTAAGACTGCAATTTTTTTATATTAATTTATTGTTATTTTAAAATAGTTATAAAGCTCTTTCAAAACACTTAACAGATACTTATTTACTCATTAAGTGGGTTGGTACGTTAAAAATATGAAGCTAAGTCTTCATCAAACTGCTGTTGATCAGAAGTTTCTCCACTACTTGGGCCAGAAGGGATCCTTAATTGTGAAGAACCAGAACTAGTTTGTTCAGAATGTCTCCAAGTTTCTTCGCTACTGGCCCTAGAAGGGCTTTGGAAGTCTGGAGCCCTAGCATAAGTTTCCATTGCATGTTGATGCATTCTAAACTCTAGTGAAGATGCCTGCTGTGGACATGAATTCTCATTGCCACAATATGATGGTTGGTATTTCTTCTCGCCAACAAACACCTGTTGTAGCCTTGCTCTCACATCTAGTTTTCTGTCTTCGGGAACTTTTCTTAAATAAGGTAATAAGCTCATCAGAAAATAATAATCACTATCCTCTTGAATTTTTGCTTGATGGCATACTTCACCTTTTCGCTTAAATTCTTTTAACTTTTCCTGCTCGATTATTAAAAGTTGTTGAATTGAATTTTATTTGGAATTAGCTTTGACAGTTTTAACACGTTTGCTTTGAGATGGGACAAACTCGGGAGGCCTCGCCGGTGAATCCGGTGATTCGATATCTTTCCATTCCTGCCTTTTGTGCTGCGTTTTGGTCGACAATGACGTTGTCAGGAGTTTCAACAAAATCACCTTCTCGTAGTTCATCAGGCTCTTCATCGTCATTTTGCGATTAAGTATCCACCTCCGGCTCCAAAGTGCTGCTCTGTAATTTTCTACCTACGAATTGATCTTTTAAAAACAGCATGTTTTTAAAATATGGCCATTTGGACTCCTTGGTTGGTCCTCCTTGTCCAGAACGTGGTTTCGGTAGCTTCTGAAGCTCTTTACGAAAGGTGTCTCGCAAACCACGCCACTTATTTTTTACGGCTTCGACTGAAACAAAAACAATGCTTAAAAATACACACGAGACACATTGTATTTTTTTTAATAACCATTAATTAAAATTTCTTTTATTTCATATATCTTTCTACTGGGATGTCATTTATCGTTAAGCTTTTCATACAGATACAGCTTTTCACATACTGCCATACGACAGATAGTTTATGAAACATGTCTTTCAATATGGAATACTTATCAAGGGAAACATATGCCAGTACCTACAACCGATTTGTTACAAAAGAATGCAAAAGACTACTTCAATCAATGGAATTTTCCTAATTGTGTCGGCACCATTGACGGAAAACATGTTAGAATAAAATGTCCACAGAACTCAGGATCGATATACTATAACTATAAACAATATTTTTCAATTGTGTTGCAAGGCATAGCTGATGCAAATTACAAGTTTGTTACTATTGATGTTTCCCTCTCTAAGGTCTACAAATGCTTAGAGACGAACAAATTCAATATGCCAACTTCTGAATATTTACCCTCAACAGAAGTCAAAGCTCCTTTTGTAATATTGGGTGATGAAGCGTACCCAGTGAAGCCACATTTACTTAGGCCATATTCTAGACAAAATCTTACAAATGAAGAGCGGATTTTTAACTACCGCCTGTCTAGGGCTCGACGCTGCATTGAATGCGTATTTGGTATACTAGTTGCTAAGTGGAGATTTTTAAAAACCGAATTGCAAGTCGATCCCTTGAAAGCAGATATTTTAGTTCAAACTGCATGTCTGCTGCACAATATAGTAACTGACATTGAAGGAGTTCTAACACAGCCCGAACAAAATATATGCAACGATGAAATAACTGTTTCAAGGCGCTACAACCATTAAGGAGCAAGAGCCAGTGAAATACGAGACGTTTTCAAGAATTACTTTTGCAGCCCCTATGGCGAAGTACAATTCCAATATAATATGTATATGTAATATATGATAAATGTGTGAAATGACATTTTAGGGTACCGTCGTAGAAAAAATAAATTCAAGTATAGGAATGTATATACTTACCATTACTTTCCATCTCTTTAGCGATTTTTTCCCATTTCTGGCGAGAAATATCTCTATTATGATAGTATTTTTGCTTCATATCCCATAAAGAATTATTTTCAAAAACTAAACTGATTAGTTTTTCCATATCCATTGTAAAAGGGACCAATTTATAAACAAATAATAAACACAAATCGCAACGGTTGGGATCAAAAAATAAAAAAACGTTCACCTTATTCTGACGAATTCGTGCGTAATCTGACGAACTGGCCGCATGCAGTTTATCCACAATAATTGCCTTTATATGTTTTGATATTTTCGTGCGAGTTCTGACATGTTCGTCAGAACAATAGTTCGTCAGAATACGCATCCACTATAACCTTAGCCTAAGTGATGTTTTTATTCGGATGTACCATACTTCATTAAATACTCGACAAACTTCAGCAGAAGTGCGTTTTCTGTCGCCATATCCAACAATTGTTAGTATTTCAATTCTTTCTCATTCGGTTAAATACATATTAATTCCATATAAAAATTTGAGAAAAATTTGAAATTCACAAACTGACGTTAACAGTTGTCAAGTGTAATCAAATGCTTCATCTCTCATCCATTGTTTCATAGACTACTAAATGAAAAATATATTTACGCTAAAACAGACCGAAACACCTTTTAGCCATTATTTTAAATATATTTTGAAAAAAAAACCATACAATATTTTTCTCGTTAAATGCAGAAAAATGTTCTTTCCAACAATGCCAAATTCAAGTACTGTTGTCAGTTAAAAAATAATCAACTTAGCCTTGGATTTCAAATATGCGACAAGAAAAAAAATATATGTATATATATATACATATATATATATATATATATATATATATATATATATATATATATATATATATATATATATATATATAACTAGATTCTCGGGTAGAACCGTGTTTTAGATTTGTAAAATCGCGACGTTTCGGCTTCCACTTTAAAGCCATTATCAAGGGAATTTACTTGATTTGCCCCGAGGCCTCATTCTGCCTACTCCCCAGGGTCCACAAATAGATTTTACAAATCTAAAACGCGTTCCTACCCGAAAACCATGTAAATTCTAACATTACCGACCGCGGAATGTGTGTGTCCGATCGTTTGTGTCCCGTTTGTTGGGAACATGCAAACGTTTCGCCAAGGTCACCCCGAACTAATAGTCTTATGTATTCTTCCATCCGCGAAACATTACGAACTATATATATATATATATATATATATATATATATATATATATATATATATATATATATATATATATATATATATCTTCGTCGTATCTCATCTTCTTCGATGATAGTTTCGATTGGCCGCAAATCGTTCATGAGCTCCATGTACTTATTAGTTAAAACATCTTCATTGCACCGAATGATGACATTTGGAAAGCATTGTTGCAAGGTCTGATAGATTTTAAAAATGCATTTGATTTTACATGTGTTCCATGGAGTAGCGATTTTAATAGCTCTGGAAGTTGTCGCAAAGGTTCTAGTTTTATTTTGCCAGCTGAACAGCATAAACCTTCACATTCACCAATCCACTTTAATGCTTTACAATAACTACAAAGTTTTGTCATTGAACTTAATTTTGATTCTTGTTTATAATCAACTGTAGGATCATACGAAAAACACAATTTAGTTTTACTTTCCAACGAATTTTTAATTTCATACGTCGTAAATCTTCTTTCCTTTTTTGTTCTTTTTGTAATCTATTTTCCGTTTTATCTTGACTTTCATATGCACGCTTAGCTTTCATATACTTTGATTTAGACGTTACCAAATTTAATTTGGACTTTCCTTTTTTAGGCATTTATGACTACAACAAATAATTGAAAATAATTAAAAACTATCTTGAGATTGACAACCGAAAATTCAACATAAAAAGTTGAAATAAATATCTTACTAATTTAATGCTGGGAAACTAATTTTTCGTTTTAATCTAATTATTCCACGCTTCCTTCTTTTCTTGTTTTTCTTCTTTAATTAATAAATATAAACATACACATATATAAATATAAACATATACATATAGATATATATGTTTCTAATATATTTCTAAATCAGTCAATTGACATTTGGTAAAAATTTGTTTAGGTTATAAAAAAACAAACAAAGTTTTAATGCTACAGAAAAATATTAATTTAATAGTTTAATTAATAATTAATTTATTAAAATTAATAATAATAGTAGTTAATGTACATGATAATAATAATAATGAATAATAAGTTGATAAAAGCTGAAATTTTAAATTTAGCGTTTTTGATCATTAGCGCCCTCACAACCGCAAAGGAGTTTAAACTCCGTTGCATTAGTCTTAATATAGCCCAAGAAAGAAAAAAATCATTTCAAATTTTCATTTTAATAATAAGTTTATAAAAGCTATAAAATCAGATAATTAGCGATTCTCATCATTAACGCTCCCGCAACTGGTGTAGGGAGTCCAACACTCATATAAATATTAGCCTATCCATTAAGTACATGTAGTTTCTACATGGATACCAAGTTTCAAGTCAATCGGATGCATGGTTCAGTAGTTATAACGGAACATCCGTAAAAACCACTGTAGATCTATATATATATATATATATATATATATATATATATATATATATATATATATATATATATATATATATATATATATATATATATATATATCATCATCATCATCATCATCAGCCCGTATCGATCCACTGCAGGATGAAGGCCTCTTCAGCATGCTTCCAACCTTCACGGTCCTGGGCTTTCCTCTGCCACTCGGGTCCAATATACTTAACGATGTCATCAGTCCATCGTGCTTTCGGTCTTCTTCGCGGACGTTTGCGATCAAGCGGTATCCACTCCAGGATTGCCTTGGTCCATCTGTCGTCCCATCGCCTCGCTATATGGCCTGCCCATCTCCATTTCAACTGTTTTACTCTTCCAATAATGTCACAGACTTTTGTTTGTTCCCTGATCCATGCGCAGGACTTTCTGTCTCGTCTTGTAATGCCAAACATACATCTTTCCATTCCCCTCTGTGCCACCCGAAGTTTTTGAATTGATTGCGATGTGAGTGTCCAGGTTTCACTTCCGTATGTCATAACGGGTAGAACGCACTGATCGAATACTTTTCTTTTCAGGCAAAGTGGGAGTCTGCTCTTAAACACTATGTTGAGCCTACCAAATGCCTGCCAGCCACATTTAACACGCCGTTCCACCTCCCGGGCGGTATTCCCCTCCATGGAAATTCTCTGCCCAAGATATACAAAGCTGTCCACAATCTCTAAATCCCTTCCTAAAACTGAAATTCTTCTGTCCTGAGTGAAGTTATTGAACATAACCTGACTCTTTTTCAGGTTTATTTTCAAGCCAAATGGTTCGCCAGCCCTTTGCAGTTCTTGTATGCGTCTTTGCAGCTCCTCTGGGTCTTGTGAAATGAGAATAATATCATCTGCAAATCTAAGATGGTTTAAGTTTACACCATTGATCTTTACCCCATCCTGTTCCCAATCCAGTTTACGGAATACTTCTTCAAGGCCAGCCGAGAAAAAAATAGGCGATATTGCGTCACCCTGCCGTACACCTCGTTCTATATTAATTCCCACTTCAAGATCATCAAGGTGAATTGTGGCTGTAGCTCCATCATATATCGATTCTAATAGGTTTACATAGGCTCTCTCTACACCTTGGCTAAGCAGTGCATCCATTATCGCATGCTTTGAGATGGAATCAAATGCTTTTTCGTAGTCGATAAAAGCCAAGCACAGTGGTATGGTGTATTCGTTGTGCCTTTCTATGACCTGCTGTACAACCTGGATGTGATCCATTGTACTGAATCCACTTCTGAATCCTGCTTGTTCTCTTGGTTGTGCGTCATTCAGTTTTTTTAATATTCTTTTAGAAATTATCTTAGTGAAAACTTTGTACATCACTGATAGGAGGCTTATTGGACGGTAGTTCTTTAAATCTTCCTGTGCTCCCTTTTTATGTAAAAGGATCACTTCTGCATTTTTCCATAAGTCAGGTACTTTTTGTTCTTTGAGGCATTTTGAGTATAATTTTGCCAGTGTTTTATGTAACGTCCGACCACCAGCTTTTAGCATTTCGACAGTTACACTATCCTTTCCTGGAGCCTTGCCGTTCTTCATCAATTCTATAGCATTTGTTACTTCCTCCACTAGGATATCTGGTATTATATATTGTTCTTCCGTGGGTATTGCTGTCCCTGACTGGCTCTGATCTTCATATAACTGGGAATAAAACCTTCTGACAATCTCTAACATTTGAGTACGCGTCCTGCACACTGTGCCATCCTCACGCTTTAAAGCATATATTTGCGTTCTTTTGTTTCTCAGCTTCTGTTTAGCTTTGTTAATTCCTTTGTTTTCTTCCAGGGTTTTTTGCACTAGCTGAATATTGAATCGGCGCGTGTCCTCTCTGATACGTTTTCTTATAGCTTTGCAGAGCTCAGTGTACTCGACCCTGCCAAAAGGACTACCTGCATTTCTCATTGCTCGCCGTTTCTTCATTAAATCAATGGTCTCACTGGAGATTTTTGTTTGTTTGAGACATTTTTCCTCTGGTGCTATTGAAGCAGCCGTTTGAAGTACATTGTTGGCGATTTCTTCATATTGAACTGATATTTCCACCTCCTCTAGATCTTGTAACGCAGCAAACCGGTTTGACAAAGCAATCTCAAAATCGCTTCCTCTCTCCAGCAGTTTTCCAGAATCCACCTTGCCCTTCTTTGATCTTACCATTTTTTCGCGCTCTTTTCGACAGTCAATCCGAACCCTTGCTCGTACAATTCGGTGGTCACTTCCAACATTAAAATTGTTAAGGACAGTACAATTGGTAAATATTGTTTTATCGTTGGTCATAATGTAGTCAATTTCGCTTGTGAGCCCAGATGGACTTTTCCATGTCCATTTTCTGCTGATATTTTTCTTATAGAATGAATTCATAATATATAGTTCTTGTCCTTCAGCAAAATCAACTAATCTGTCACCTCTATTGTCTCGCTCACCAGTTCCATATGGGCCAGTTGCATTTTCGTCTGTTCTTGTTGTTCCAATTCTGGCATTAAAATCACCCATCAGGATTTTGTACCTACATTTCTCCTTGTATAAAAGCTGGGCCACATCATCATAAAATTCCTCAATTTCCTCATCTTTATGGCTTATAGTTGGTGCATAAGCTTGGACGATTTGAAGCCTAAACTTTTTATTCAGCTGAATGACGCATTTGGGCTAATCGGTCGGATGTACTTTCAAATTTTACCACACTGTCCTTCAGCTTTCGATTGATGAGGAATCCTATTCCGCCACATCGGCCATTTTCCGTACCTCGAGTGTAGAGTACGTGTCCAGTTGGTTCCAGTTTGATTAACTCTTCACCCCTCCTTCGTGTTTCACAGAGTTCGTGTTTCCTTCGTGTTTCATATATATATATATATATATATATATATATATATATATATATATATATATATATATATATATATATATATGTATAGAACAGAAAATTTCCCGCGACAGTTGTTCTGCTACATCATCCAAAATTGGTAAACTGAAATCGTTTTTTTTTGTATCAAAACACCACCAAAAATAAAACCATATCCATGTACAATATGCGTAAAATTTTATTTAACACACAATTCAGTCACTCAAGGTGAAATTATGAAATTATTATTAGGAACATTACACAGGTTCAACAAATTTAAACTTTTTTGAGGTAACATTGATGAAAATAGGTGAAAATGAAGTATTTTGTAGTCCTAAATCGGAAAAGGATAAGCTAATTACTGTAACATATACAGTTTTTGTTACAGAGGGTCGATAGTGAGAAAAAAGATGACATATTTTTACAATCTAATATTTATTTAATATAAATATGTAAAACGTGTTATATCAATGTAAAGACATTACTGCGACAAAAACTTTAACTTTTTCCTCTAGTGCTCTGTAGCAACATCTTTTTTTAAAAATCAGCAGTAGTCGCCCAACATAGATGGGTTCCAGCGTCCCTGGTATTTTGCTTCCGCCGGTTCCACCAAGATATCTTGGTGAAACCTCTCTCCTTGTTTGTCGCTTACTGTACCTAAATTTTCCGGAAAAAATCCAAATGGGAGTGTTAAAATGCATTTTTAAGGACATGCGATACCCTAGTATTTTGATAGGCTTCTATGAGGTTTTTCCAGTTTTCTTCTTTCTTGTTGCCTAGAAATCCTTTCACTACACTTACAAAACACTTCCAAACTGCCAGTTCCTTTTCACTTAATTTTTCTTGAAAACGGAAATTACCTAGAAGCTCCCTTATTTGAAGTTCAATAAATATGCCTTCTTTTAGTTTTGCATCGCTTAATTAAGGAAATATTTCTTTTTGGTACTTGAAACCATTACCTTCTTTGTCCATGGCTTTAATAGAGTTTTTGATTAGTCCAATGTTAATATGGAGAGGCGGAAGAAGGACTTTTTTTGGATTAACAAGGGGAGCATATTTTATGTTTGAAGTACCAGGTTCAAAAGAAGTTCTATGAGGCCAATCTTTCTTAGTGTAATGTTCTTTTGTTGCCCTACTGTCCCATAGACTCAAAAAACAGCAATACTTTGTAGGTAAGGAAGTAGTATAACAGTAGTCCATCTTTCCTTACCTTTGTACTCCAAAGTCAGAAGTCAAGAAGAAGCAGTTACTTGAAACTGAGACTTGCTAGGCTATTTCTGTGAAGAGGTGTTATAACCACTACCTAAATGAAACGCAAAAAACGCATTCTCTTCAATGTTACAAAAATCATGTCCTATGTTACTGTCTATGTTATTATAAAAGACCCTATGTATATATGTTAATGCAAACAAATATTTCTTCCGAAATATCAAATTTCATGTCAGTGCGAAAATCTGACATGGCAAGATAAATATTACAACCTGGAAAAAATACGATATATCAACCGAAATGATATGTCGTTGGAGGGGAATATCTTTCCTAAATTTTGTATTCGCTTTTATAACGAAAAAGAGAAAAATTTGTTTTATAGGTCTACTGAATATCCAGAAAAAAACATTTGCATTCAAATAAATTTGATACCTCCTTACACAAATAAAGCATTTCAAATGAAACAAAAACTATATCATAAATTATGTAATATGCAAATAGTTTTCTGTCAGGTAAAAAAAGTTCATAACTATCATGATCTATCTAGAACTAATTTACAAAATTATCAGCTCTGACAGCAATAAGCAGAAAAAAAAAACGAAATGTATCTCATTAATTTTAATTTAATTCTATCCAAAATCTGCTCTATCGTGTTAGCAATGGTACTGACATCTATTGGAAATTTCAACGAACAAACACTTGGTTTGTGTTTCAAGGCAAATGATATTATTTAAGCAGGCAATATTGAATATGTCAGGGGTATCGATAAAGTAATGTCGTTTTTGCAAATTTTAAAAACATTGCAATCTACTGAAAATAATTTACCCAATACGAGGGTTTATATTTATGTATCCGGAATAATAAATAATAACAAATATTTATCATTGAAAATGGTTTTATTGTTTTTCAAAATATTCTCAGCGATGATTGATATACTTTTGCATATGTTTGAACCAATTTTCATAACACTTTTTCCATTTCGATTGAGTTATCTTCAAAACATGAATTTCGAACGCATCAGCCGCTTCTTATGACGTCGAAAATCATTGATCATGTTGTTTATTCTTCGCGGACGGAAACAAAAAGAAATCACTGGATGCCAAATCAGGTCTGTACTGCGGATGACCCATCAATTTGATGTTTTAACCATTTAAATGTTGAGTTGTTTGATCCGATGTGTGAGACCTCGAGTTGGCATGGTGAAAAATGATCCTGCGTCACTGGTTGCTTTTTCTTATTTATTCAAATACTTCTGGCAAACAAATGGTCAGAAATGACCGTTCTATGATTATCCAGTGGCACTATAGCCGCATGCCCATTTATCAAAAAAAAAAACAGGAGACCTTTGGCTTCGAAGTGATTCTTACCCGAACAACTTTTATTGGATTTGGCTCATTTCGAAAGGCCCATACAGTCGACCACTGTTTACTTTCGGACTCATACATATAGATCCAAGATTCGTCACCTGTGTAGATGCAGTTTTTGATGCACCGCGATTGTATTTTTTGAACATTTATTTCCACCAATCAACACAAGCCTTTTTTGAGCGATTGTCAAATTATGCGGAATCCAACGTGCACAAATTTTTTTCACGGCTAAATGTTCATGTAAAATGTTAAGTATGCTTGTCATACTAATGGCCAGGAATGCCTCAATCTCACGGTATGTCACATGACGATCTTGCTTTATCAGTTCGCGCACAATACCTATGTTTTCTGATACAACAACCGATTTTAGACGATCTTTAAATTCGTCCGTGAGCGACCGACAGCCACGACTGAATACCCCAAACCATTGATATACAGTAGTTTTAGATGGTGCTCCATTGCCAAAAGTCGAAGTGAGATGATCAATGCACTGTTGTTGAGATAATCCACGTCGAAAGTCGTAGTAAATCATCGCACGAAAATGATCACGAGTTAATTCCATTTTTTGGCTGAGATAAAATTTTCAAATCACTAAACAACTTTACGATGTATATATCAGATGGCGCTTAGCAACACCATTTATGTCAATTCCGGATACATAAATAGCAACCCTCGTATCACTAATTTATATTTTAGGTAAATATTAATTACACTAAAATAAAACTACCGTTTTATTCAATTTTCATTGAATTATTCAGTGAAATTGTTATTAAGAATTATTCAGAAGAAAATGTAGTGACTCAATAACTAATTTATTATGTTAGAGTAATTTATAATAGATTGTCATCAAGTAAAAGTTGAAAACTTTAATTATTTAGTTAAGTGATTTGGTTTAGTTACCATGTCCGCACTTCCGATAGGGATCGCAGTCAAACAAACTGTGAGTTTAACGCCTCTAATATTAATGAAATTATTCAGTATAGTTTGGCAACCCATCATGAAATGTTTAACAGCAGAGCAACGCTTGCAAATTGTCAACATTTATTGTATTATCAAAATACTGTATAATCAAAATCAATGTTCTGAGCATATAAATTGAATTTTATAGTGCAATGATTTTTATGGTGCACATAATCGGCCAACCGAATGATGTATTCGCCGAATTATCGACACAATTATCGAAACGTGGACGTGGAAAATTTTGCGTAAAGATTATAGGTTGGTGCCTTACATGCTCCAGCTTATCGAAAAACTCAAGCCACAAGGCCAAGCCATTATCTGCCTCGTACATTCGGTAAATGGGATCAATTCATCAATTGCAACTTGACCCAAAATTTAACCGCAAAATGTTGTTCAGCGAAAAAGCTCATTTCTAACTACATGGTTATGGTAATAAACAAAATTGCCTCATTGTGAGTGAAAATAATGTGCAAATGATCTAACCATTACCGTTGTAACCAGAAAAATGCACCGTATGGTGCGGATTTTACGCCGGTAACATTATTGAGCCATATTTATCAAAAATTAAACTAGAAAGCACATTACCATTAATGGAGATCATTACAGAGCGCTGATCAAGACTATTTAATTCTGAATTTGAATGGTATTGATCTGGGGCAGATGAAGTTCAAAACGGCTCCACATGTCATAGAGCCAACGCAACAATCGATTTATTGAGGGTACAATTCGCTGAGAAAATTATTTTGATGAACGGACCTGTTAATTGGCAACCAAGGTCATATAATTTAATGCCGTTAGATTATTTTCTTTTGGGGTTAGGTTAAATATTTGGCCTATACCGATAAACCAGCAACTACTAACGCCTTGAAAGCCAACATAAATCGGACAATTGCGGACATATGACTCCAACTGCTTGAAAAAGTGGTCGGAAATCGAATTGACAGAATGCGCTTTCTCACGAGTAGCTGCGGCGGACTGTTTTGTTTTCAAACATTATTGCCATTGAATTTTATTTAACATAAAATAACTAGTTTCAAAGCATCTAATTTTGGACTCACTAAATAGTCACCCTATACAAGGTGTCCGCTAATAAATGGTACACAGCAAAACTGCAGTTTTTTATAAAAATATGGCGATTTAACCCAACTTACCTTAATCCACAAATTAATAATAACCAAGACACAAAGTGTTACAGTTATAAATTTATTTTCAATTTTCGTGAATAACTTTCTTAAATAGTATCTTTCTTGAACGAAATTTGATAGTGGGGGGTTTGTTAAGATAAGAAATTTAATTTTCTCAAAAAATGTTATGTAGATTGTAGAGGGCGCTGTCTGCGATGCTTTTCTACGTTTGAAGGGTCGCAACTTGTTCGCGCCTTAGCGTATTCGCATTTTTAATGAAAATATTATTTTATCCACCTTTTTTACGTAAAAAAGGCATACATTGCAAGTCTCGTTCCGAGTTAGCATTTTCTAGATAGCTGCGTTTAAATTGTTCATTGCACCGTTATAAATTGCGCTTTTGAAACATAACATTTGTGTCTGCCTTCTCTCACACTTTATTCAGGTTTGAAACTGGTTCAATTTGTAATATTAAAATTAAAAATAAAAGATTGAAGCGTGTTTAAAAGTCAACGGGCTATAACAACGTCAAAACAGAAACACAATTGGAACCATAACATTATACACTCTTTGTTGTGATGTAACAATGATATTTATATTGACAATGACAATGAATTTCCATTCGCCAGTCAGTAGGCTTCTCAAAATACTTATGGTTAAGTACAAAACCAAGGGTTGATAGCCCGAACGGGGTGCTGACCGGAGTTTTTCCGTAGCCGTAAGTCACTAAATAGCCTTCTAAGTTGCTGATGTACCTCTAACTCTAAAACTTTAATTTACTTTACAATGAATTAAAATATAAATACCATTGACATATCCCAAAAATAAATTAAAAATTACAATTTTAAATTAATATAAAACTAGTTATCACTAATAAAGATTATAAATGTTTTACAAGAGAGTACAAACGAAATGTTAAAAATTTTAAAATAATTCCATAAGAATTAATAAAGAAAGATGTCTCTTTTCGACAATAAATGTTCGAAGTGATTTCCATTCACATCAATACATTTCAGTACCCGTTTACTGAACGACCGTCTGATTTTAAATAATAACTGTTCATTTCGAAACGATACCACAGCATTCTCAATTTTATACCATAATTCTTCTCGACTATTCGCTACATCCTCATACACTAATAATTTCACATATCCCCACAAACAAAAATCAAGTGGATTAAAATCAGGGCTCCTAGGAAACCAAGACATATAACTCCCACGGACTATCCAGCAATTAGGAACACAGGTATTCATGATAGTCTGTGACAGGTCTAGAAAAGTGTACCGGAGCTCCATCCTGCATGAGCAATGTTTCGTCTTAGTTCTAGAGGAATGTTACTATTAACTTTTGGACTAAAGTAAGTTGGGTTAAAACGCAATATTTTTACCCAAAAAATCTGCTGTTTTGATGGGTACGATTAATTAGTGGATACCTTATATATTGGTATTTAGCGTTAGTTAGCGTAGCTTATTATTAAATTAAAAAAAAAATAGGTAAACCTTATAAGAATTTAAGATTAAAATGTGAGTAAGTTCCATATTAGACGTTTAATGATTTATGAGTTTCCAAAACATAAAAATGCGACTAATGTCATTAATGCTATTTATCCTATTGCGTTGGATAGCAGAACATGTCAGAGTTGGTTTAAAAAATGTAGGTGATTTCAATCTTTCCGACAGTATAAAACCTGGAAGAATTTACTAGCACCTGTCGTTGGCTGAAATTGAAGCTGATTCCAAACACACCATTGTCAACAATACAACAGTGTTAAAAAAAAACTGAAGAAAACTGAACAAAGGTTAGGCAGAAATCATTTTTCTTAACAAATTGTTACTGGAGATGAAAAGTGAATTCTATACAGCAATCTACATAAAAAAATATGAGTAACATATGAGTAACACCATGACAACCACCTTTGGCCACTCCAGAACTTTAATACTATCGGTATGGTGGGATTTTACATGAAATAATCCTATTACAGTAAGAAGTTTTAAATTTTAATGAAACCATAAATGCCGAATATTATTACGCTGAGCTTGATAAACTAAACATTGATTCAAAAACATCCAAGCGTGATTAATCGAAAAGGTATTATTCTGCAGCATAATAATACAAGACCTCATATTGCCATAATCTCCCAAGAAAAATTCAAAGAGATAGACTGGGAAGTACTTCCTCACTCACCCTGTTATCCTGTTACTGCACCGTGAAATTAGCATATTTTCAGATCGATATCAAAAATGCACTCGAAGAATATTTTTCTTCAAAATCACCCTCATTTTATAGAAAGAAAATGAAATATTTGGTAAACAGATAGGCGAAGATTGTCAATAACAATAGAGGTTATACTGTAAATTATAGCTATGTTAACTCTTAAACAAAATAAATTTTTATACAGTATCATAAAACGTCATGGATACACCTAATAGTTCGAATTATCAATTCTTCTTTTGGAACCTTCGGTGTGAAACACTATACTGAAAGAGATTTACCACTAAACACTAAATCACATCATGCGTGTTTCATCTTCTGATGATGTAAACATGGTTAGCGAAACGCGTGCGAGAAAATACATAAAATGATTTGGTGTTTAGTGGAAAATATCTTCGAATTTAGTCCGAATTATATTGTATAATAAATTTTGCATATAATTTCTTGTAAAGAAACACTGAATATTATTTCAACTATCACATCCGAATTCCATACATGAGAAGCAATTCTTATTTACGACCTTTTGATGAATATTTCAGTTTTCAATTAAAAATTTAAACTAAAACTGCAAAATGTTGGTTATAATTTTGTAATAATTTCCACTTGAGGTCTAATTCTAATAGCCATGACAAGCATGTTCTTGAAATTTCGTTTTCTGTAGAACTAGTTAGCAAATCTCTATCTATACATGTTCACCACAATGCACTATGAACAATTATTACCCAAAAAAAGCTCTAAGGATTTAAAGTAGTCTGTTACAGAGAGAAAGCGATCCAAGAGGCATCTAAAATTATCATAAGAAGCAATCCAAAAAAGAGGAAGGAAATATGATCAGACAATTCAGTCCAGGCCATTTGCTGCCAAACTGCGAAAAAACAGCATCAAATTTGGAAATATCCAATGTAATATTATGGTAAAAATTCATGTAAAAAAATTCCAGAATTTAAGTGGAGTATGATTTGAGCAATATATAGAAAGATACAACATTACTGGGCTTTCTAATAAGGACAAATATAACTTAAATTGCTAAAATGGCGCGTTCATAACTTCGCAGAATGTTTGAAATTAGGGAAACACGATTCAAACTCCTGAGAGAATATAGTGTAATTTCGGAGAATCAAGCAATAATTTGAGCTGATGCCAGAATTAGGACTCAAAGTTAATAATTATACAAACACTAACAAGGTTATCTTTCAATTTCAAAATTAGAACTAGATCGTACAGAAAACGTGTTTTAAGATTAAAAATGAATCTAAGCTACATAACTTAGCTTTAAAAAAATTTAGCAAGACCAAAAGTAGCTGTCCTCATCAACCAAATTCTCGTAAATAAGTCAACGTGAAAGATGATGCACGAATTCGAAACAATCATGTTATTGTTTGGTAATTAGAAGAACTAAAACATAAAAACGTAGAAACGTAGAAACTAAATCATTTCAAACATCATACAGGCCAACAGTTGTTTTAGTGATGGGGTATTTAAAGCTTATTTCATTCGAATTTGATGCCCTGAATTCAAATATGGCATTAATTTTTGCCCAGGAGCCGAAATTTCTAAGATATAACATCTTAATGAAATATACGTTACACTATTTTAAGTTAAGTTCATGGATCAAATAAAAAACTAAGCACAGCATTTTTATTATTATATACAAATATTATTAAATACAAAGATTGAGAAAAAAGACATCGATGAGGGACAATACTCCTCCTCACAGATCTCTGGTAGCTGTTCAAACGTTGGGATCGGCACTTTCTCTGAGTGAGAGACCGGACATTTTGCAGTGACTAAATCAGAATAAGTTCACTTGCTACGGTTGTTTCGATTGATTCCAATTCGAATAATATTTACTAGGCAGAAATAGCAGTTATCGAAGTAGTTTTTTAGGTTCTCACCAAACCATCGGTGCGCCGAATTTTAGATTTTTTCTTTTCCTGGTAGTCCGCTGTCTCCACAAATGTTACAAGTTTTACGGACCAGAAGCGGTGCCCAGGTTTTATCCTGATCAATAAGCCTAACACCAAACTATCCAAGATAAGCTCTCTTTACATAGTTACTAACAGTTTTTCAGTTTTATTTTAACGTGTATTCTCCACATATGTAGCAAAACATCAGAATCATTTACACAACTTATTCTACTTGAACTCATTTTATTTCTATTCAACCACACAAATACAACAACCTACAACACAGTACGTTTTAGTTTAACTTTATAACAACTTTTTCCTAAACACAAATATCACATGAGGCCAACTTCGAGCAACCTTGCACGGCGAGACTTCACAAACTAACCTCAACTCTAGTTTATGCGTTGAAGATCACTTCAGTTACCGAAAAGACAATGCTTATGACATCTAGTAAATTTTCCTGAAAAGTGAAAATACACAGTGGGCAAGTGGAGAATAATAAAAATATTCAAAAAACAAGGGAAAAATGTTTTCTGTGCTCCACGTAAAATTCTCAATTCTTCAGTCGCCATCAAGCCAACAAGCATATCCCGAGACCGGTTTCTGGCCTTAAGCCGTCATCAGTCGGGCTTCAAGTTGTACGTTCCAAAACAACTGAAGGATTGACCATGGTCCTGACCATATTAATCGGCCAAACCGGGTGAAAGCAGCATTGAAATGCAGCTCACCCCATTCGGTGGTTCGTTACATTACTACTATCTGAAAGCGTTCGGACCCAAACCCAGGCTCTATATTTAGATACCTGGTATGCATGAAAATAAACAGTGGGCAAGTGGAGAATATTAAAAATATTACAAAAACAAGGAAAAAAACAATCCTGTGCTCTACGTAAAATTATCAATTCTTCAGTCGCCATCAAACGCCAACAAACATCTCCCGAGACCGGTTTCTGGCCTTAAGCCGTCATCAGTCGGGCTTCAAGTTGTACATTCGAAAGCAACTGAAGGATTGACCAGGGTCCTGATCATATTAATCGGAATGGAAGATGCTTGTTGGCGATGGCGACTGAAGAATTGAAAATTTTACGTGGAGCACAGGATTTTTTTTTCTTGTTTGTGGATTATTTTCAAATATACAGGAACCATTCCTTGGATAATAATTTTAGGAAACTTTTACTTGAATATATTGAATTGAAAAAACTTTTATAGATAAGTGTATGTATCTAAAAAGTAGAGCAGATAGAGAAAAACTGATTTAATATTCAGATTTAATGCCCCAAATAGAGATAAAGTCAGTTCGAAACTCCTAGGCACCAAAAAAAAAAACATTCTTGTAGGCCTGTGTAATTAAAAAGTTTATAAGTTATTCTTTCGATGTCCATTGATCTATATCGTCAAGCACCATCCATGACCTAGTAACCAAAAGTAATTCTTAATCAAATATGGATATTTGCTTCAAAGAAAGAACACAAAGTGATTTGACATGATTGGGAAAGAACTACCTAAAAACCTAAATATTGTGTAATCATTAACAAAAGAAAACCTGTGTCAAAAATGTCTCAACCATTTAAATTATTATTTTATATTAATTATTATTAAAACCAAAAAACTAAGAAATAATATCACCACCACCACCACATCACTCTATGACCTGTGTACTGCATAAGGGTTTCTCGTGCATGTGGCCAGAATTCTCGGCAAACCAATATCGAAAATATTGTTTAATCGCATAAGCGAAAAGGTGAAAAGGTGCTTAGTCAAACATAAATATCCGGTTGTCTGGAAAGTTCGTAGGGATTGTCCATTAGTTGTTTTTTTAATGATTGTAACCAAAAACCTGAATTGGAATAGTATTGGATACTTACATATTATAAGATGGTATTTACAATGTTAATTCATATGATATTCACAATAGCGCTTTCATATTCGCTTTGATTCGCCTTCAGTTAGTCAAGTTGATTCAAATTGAACATTTATGCCACATTGTACTTTTTAATTTCTAAAAGGACAAGAACACTCTCTCAACAAAAAACAAGATCTGTTGGGTTGGTGAGTTCAAGAGCGGAGATTTTGACCTGGAGGACCAGCATCGCCCTGGGCATCCTTCAACCACTAATATCGAGGAAATAAAGGCCATAATAGTCGAAGATCCACGCACTCTAGTCCAAGAGATAGCAGAGAAGTTAAATAATGCAAATCGACTATTTTTGATCATGTGAAAAAAAATGGATGGTCTGCTACTACAATGTGTGAGTCACTCACGAAGTTAGTGAGCGAAATCTGCTGGAACAAGTCTCATCATGCGATCTTTTGCTGAAAAAAATCTCCGATTCTTCATTTAGTAACTAATGATGAAAAGTGGATTATGTACAACAACATGCAATGAAAAAATCACGTGGACTTCCAAAGTCAGCGGTTTTAAGTACGGCGAAAGACAACCTTCACTGAAGAAACTTATGCTGTGCATTTAGAGGAACCCATATACTTTGAGCTTCTTCCACGCAACCATACCATAACACCAACCTGTACTTGTTCAAAATCGGCTAAAGGCAGAAACTGAAGAAAAATTGGCAGAATTAACAAGCAGAAAAGGTGTTGTGTTTCATGATGACAATACCAGACCACACATTTCAATCAGGACCCACCAAAAATTATTTTGTTTCAAATTATTGATTGATTTGTCCGTAATTTTGTGAGAGTTCATTTTTAAACCGAATTAAATATTTTTTTTTACTTTGTTATCTATCACTTTTATTTTTTTAACTTTGTGTGACTATATTTTCTTAAAACAATGTTTCATTATCAAACACTACTTTAAAACTAAGGTATTACAGTTGTTTATCCTATGTACCTAATTTTACACTTGTATTGAGGTTGATTGTTTACAATATTTTAAATAGTGAGAAATTTCGCAGATCTGTCTGCTCGTTTAATAACTGTCTAGACGGGCCTTTATTATATTTATAAATTTCAATCGCTTCAAAAATGTTTAATTTTTTACATTTTGGAGTTTACGTAAAATGTATAAATTTGTAATCTCGAAAAATATATGTCCGGTATCTATGAAATAATAATAATTAATAAGTACGTAGATTTGTGTTTGGACAAAATTTTAATTTTGAATCTGGACTGAAAATTTCGGCCCGTTTGTTCCACATAACAGCTACTGCACTCGTTGCAACTTAACAAATAAACTCCAGATTTTCTATTTTGTGATGTTTTATCTTTGGTATTAAAAAGTAATTTTCTGGTTGACTGGAAAGGTTTTGAACACTATTTTTTTGCAAATTATGTTTCCTCAAAGAGCGGGCTATTTTTTTGAAATTGAACCGAAATATGTAACCTTACACTATTTTTTATCATTTGTTCGTTTTACTTTTGGGTATATTTGATGAATTACTAATTGTTTCAGTTTTTTATTTATTAAGTAACTAATTTATTTTTTATTGAAGCCGTTATTTTGCGCTATTAGTTTAATGTTTTGCAGTTCCATTTTTCGATTATTTTCGGATAATGGAATTGCGAAAGCTCGGTGGATCATAGACTTACATACTGCATATTTATGTGTAATGATTTATGTGGATTGATTGTTTTGTAATTGTTATATCTGAGTATGTGGGTTCTCTGTAGATATTAAAATCTAGTTTATTATTTTGTTTTGATATTGACAGGTCCAGAAAATATATGGTTTGATTTTGTTCTTTTTCAAGTGTAACTTTTATTTTTGGGTGGATTATATTTAAATGCTTTGATGTTTCTTCTATTTGCCGTTTACTGCCGTTTCCAGTATAGTAAACCAAAATGTCGTATACATATTTAAACCAAAACAATATATTTTTGCTTTACCCGTTTATAAAAAATTATTTTCCAAGTTTGACACAACAGTCCTGATAATAAAGAGCTTTGTGGGGAACCAATTGCTAGACCATCCTTTTGTTTGTAAAAAACACTATTAAATTGAAAATAATTTTCATTAATACATAATTTGAAAATTTTATTTAACTAAAATGCTAGATTTCTTAAAGGGCTATTTGTATACGAAACTATTGGTCTTATTGGAAGGTTTTCTTTATGAATTTTAATTAAACCGCACAGTTTTGGAGGAGTAACATTCGTATTGACTATTTTATTTTTATCTTCGTTTGACAAAATTGTGTTTATATTTTTTATTGTTGATTTTAACTTCAATTTTTATGGTATGGTCATTTTTTGTTTTTATGAGGTATTCATTAAGTAGAAATTTTTTAATTGTTAATTGTTGTTTCGTAAGTTTCTTTTTCTAGAATAATAATTGAATTACCTTGATCTGCTTTAGTCATAACTAAATTATTATCTTTGATTTTAGAATTAATGGATTTGATAATATGGTCTTTATTTTTGTTGTGGTATTCTCGGTGTTTAGCTTCAATTGGATGTTTTGCCCTATCTGTTAAAGCAAAAGAATAAATAAAAAACAATTTCTTGACATTTCTTTAAGTAGAAAAAAATAACACATTATTGGTAAGTTGTAAAATTGTAAATAATATATGAAATGAAAAAGTAATTATTTATCATCCAATATAGCCAAGAACTGATGAGAAAAATGTAGGCTGATAACAATGCAGGCAGTCTAACAAGTCTAACAATACTATCATTATTTTTATATTATGCCTTAACTAAAACGCAATTTATACACTGTTTCTCTGATTAATGGTCACTAATGTTACAGAGCCTTTATTTAATCCTGTAACCCAAGTATTTTATTTAAATTTAGGAAATTTCATTTTTGAACTGAAAACTTCTTTAGGAGCGTTTTTGCTGAGCAGTGAACGTAAGTGAACCGTCACGCTCGGGTCGATGACTTAATCGGGTTTACTCGGCTCCACTCGACATCAAGCGCGCTCAGGTCGGTAACGCACTGAATCATGTATACTCGGCTCCAATCGTTATCAGCCACGTTTTGCATGTAATCAGTGTAGTATTTTAATATAATACGCGTGTCTTATTGTATGTGATCTGTGTAATATTTAAAGTGCTTACAATTTGTGCATTTCACTGATAGCGAAAAATGTATTTTGCATCAAGCTAAGTTCTCCCATTTCTTCAACAATATGAAAAACTTACGTACAATAGTTTACTACTTAGTAGTAAATAAAGTAGTTCATTGTTTAAAAAGGAATAAAACAATAATATAAAAGGAATAATATAATAATATAATAACAATAATATAAAAGGAAATAGTTTTATTCCTTTTTAAAAAATGATCACAAAATAACGGACAAATCAATCAATAAGTTCATTATTTTTTTAGATATTCAAATAAACTTGAATCTAAAGTATTTATAATATATTTTAGCTTTCATAAGCCTGTTATTTCATTCTTAGAATATAATAGCAATGAAGAAGTCCAATCAGAGCAAAATTCAACAATATAATTGTTTATTTTGTAACTAATATTACTTCACAGGTACAGAGATAAGAATAAATAATTTTATATAGCAATATTAATAATCACCTTGTTATTGATTATATATATATAGTCTTCAGTCGAAACGGACAACACTTGAAAATGCCATGTTTGTGCGTACTGACAGTCACAAACCTCGCGACAGTAAGCACCGAAGATGCCAAATGAGATTTTGGCGAAACGTCTGCAAGCTCCCGACAGGGACCAACCCGACAACCTGTACTCCCAAAAAAAAAACCCAATATATATATTGGAAAATTAGAAAAATTATTGGAAAGTTTTCACTTCTATCGTGTAATTATAAGCACACACCCATTTTTTTTCATGTTGAATTACTTAAAGGTGGTATCATTTGTCACCAAAAATATTACTAAAAGGTCCCCTAGACCTGTCATCAGGAACAACATTTAAAATTTTTATTAGTTTCTATGCTTCCTAAGCAACATTTTCTTTAAACCATCTCTTTGATTACACAACTCTACAAAAATACAAAAAAATGTTTGCCTTTACTATCTCTGTGAATTTCCGTACTTTAGAATACACAGTTTAACAATTAAATCATAAGTGTATCAGATTGGCTCTAGTTTTTATGTTATTGAAATATATCTAGAAGTTGTAATAATATTCAATTTTTTAACCCTAGTCACAAGTTAGAACTGTAACTGCGCCTTAGTTTGGAGCACCTGCACATCACACGACAACTCCACGTGACCTTAGTTTTCTTACACCCCCCACTCCATCTAATAGGCTTAGGTATTCAGTTTTTTGACAAAGCTGATGGACGCACAACGTACATTTTAGTTAGTTAGTTAGTTAGTTACTGACGCATTATGTTTAAAATTTAATTTATATTTTGTTTATTGCTTTTTTTTTAAACACGAATTGTCCATAGAATGAGAAGTTCCCCGCGAAGAAAATGCCGATAGCAAACTGATGTATTTTACTATATCTGTGGTGTGTATGCAACAGTAACACAGAGACGAAATATCACCGACTTAAGTCATGGATCACCGACAGGATAAGTCATGGGTTTCTCACAAAGTTTGTAAATATTGTGTTGAATCCTTACTCTTATGGAAAAAAGGAGAACGCTTATGGTTAAATTTCGGTTTGCCTATGATATGGAGTGAACCCAAAAATCATTTCGATGATTGCTACTTTTGTGTAGTAGACGACAAAGGCTTTAATCGGCATAAAATATGGCAATATCCAGATTTAGAATCTGAAACTTGCCCTATTTTTCACAACGAAGAACTTCCTCCGCCTATTTAAGCCTTTCAACTGCTGTTAGTGTGCTGTTAGAAGAACAGCGTTTTCGGATTCGCATTGTTCCATACTATCTATAAGTACAAGTGGAAGTGAATATGTCGGAGACTCGTCAACGCCACAGTTGTTTTCTGAAAATGAACTCAAGGATTTTATATGAGATCTGAATATATCAAAACAGACATCGGATCGGTTAGCGGCTATGTTAAGGATAAAGGAAAATAATTTATTGCAGCCAGAAGTATTAATAACAGCTTATAGAACTAGGAGAAAAACAATTTTACCGGATTTTAGTTAGGACGATGAGATTGTCTATTGTAACAACATTATAAAGTTACTCTAGGCATGGGTTTATCTGAATATAAACCTACTGATTGGCAGCTCTTTATAGATAGCTCAAAAAGAAGTTTAAAACCGAAACGGACATGCATCTATCCCTACTGTCCATTCAACTAAACTCAAAGTAGAACACGAGAATATGAGATTAGTTCTTGAAAAAATTAATTGCTACGAACATTAATAATCAGTTTGTGTGGATTTAAAAATGGTAAATTTCGTACTTGGTCAGCAAAGTGGATACACAAAATACCTTTGTATCATTTCATTTTTCTTTTCATTTATCTCTGAGACAGTCGAGCAAAACAAAATTATTGAGAATAAAAGTTGTGATCTTAGTGAGGTAATCCTTAACTGTAGGTAAAGTTAATGTGAGAAATAAGCCATTACTGAGTAAGAACAAACTGATACTTCCACCACTTCACATTAAGCTGGGTATCATGAAACAGTTTGTCATGGCATTGGATAAAAACGGAAAATGTTTTAAATAGATTTGCAGAGTATTTCCTAAGTTAAGTATGAAAAGGCAAAAAGCCGGATTTTTTGACGGCCAAATTCGAATATTAGTTAAAGATGCGAACTTTATAAAAGTCATGATTACTGTAGATGGTGAAACCTGGAAAAGTTTCGAATCTGTTATAAGTAATTTTCTTGGTAACCATAGAACGTCAAATTATGAAGATATTGTCATGACGCTGTTAGAAAGCTTAAGGATTTTAGAAATAAATATGAGCATAAAATGCATTATCTCCAGTCACCTGGATATATTTACCAATAACCTGGGAGGTTTCAGCGAGGAGCAGGAAGAGTGCTTTCACGAGAATATAAAAGTCATGGAGAAGAGATATCAAGGCAGATGGGATCAACATATAATGGCAGGTTACTGCAGGCAAAAAGAGATTGTTCTCAAGAATCCCACAAGGAGAAAGTCTTATAAGAGGTGTTTTTCTGAGGTGTAATATGGTTTTTCCCCCTATTTCTATTTTTATTATCTTCTTTAACATTTATATAATTAAAATAAATATTTTACTAGAACAATTAAGTGATTTTCAATAAACTATGCATATTAAAAACAAGAATTTAAATATATCTCCTACATATCTATTGCCCACATACCTATTTTAGTGCCATACGAAAATAGCGATTATTTAAAAAGCTAGAGTCAATTTTCGAAAAACATTTGTAGATCCGTAATTGTCAGTATAAAATCATTCTAGAACCACTCCCATATCAATGACAACTAAACTGACTTAGTTGAACCAGTGTTATTTAAAATAAATACTTTTTGTTGTTTGCATTTCATCAACAATATTTTCCATAAAAAATGTACAACATTCTGATGGAATTAATGTTAAAATAACAATATTTTTTTAACTTTAGGTTTAAAATAGTGTAGCACTGGTTAAATGTTATGTTTATTTTTATTATTAGTGCTAAACTACGCATATAATTCAAAGAAAAAGATTATTTAAAATACGGAAAAAACCAATAAATGTAAGTCGTAGTTTCATAAATTTTCTTAACTTCGTAATTTTGTGTTAATCATTACCAACGTGTCGGGTTGGTTGTCCACATTTATAGGTCACGTGTGTTTTAGGATTAAATGAAGGATGTGTAAAATGCTGCAAATACAGTAAAGGTGATCGCTTCGCTGTCGAGCCCTGTGAGAATATTAAAAAGTCGTTAATATTTAACAAACATGCATTGATTCTGCGATTTATAGAGATTTAAATACAATACAATTTCCAGAAAACTTTATTAATTTTGAGACAACAAAATATAATGCGGAATATTATATAAAATGCTTATTTTGTTGCCTTCTAATTAATCTCCTTGACAGCAATCGCTTATAGAATATTTTGGTGAGGTTGCAGGAACTATGCGACATCCCCAACACCGAACTCTTTGCAAATAGTTCGAAATTCGACACTAACAGCGGCAACTTATCAACAGACCAGGCGTCGATCGCCCGGTGGGCCGTGGTGACGATGCACCCGAGACTTGGAGGTCGGCCCGTTAACGTTTCATTACGACTTCCCGGTTACGTTGGCATGAATAAATTACTCGGCGCGGGCAACAATCAGTGCAGGCCGTTTAATTTCTACTTGATGGGCACTGAATTATAAATGGACCGGGTGCAATTATGGCCCCTGATTTACTGTTCATTAAATTAACAAAAGACAAAGGAAACGAAAAATGGTTGGTAGCGCGGGATGCTAGAGGGTTACAACACGAGTAATCACATTCCACACTTTAAATTTTTTATCTCAAAAAAAGACTTTTATAGCAGTTTTGTTTATTTTTTAATATTGAACTTTAATATATATTGGCGGTAGATGACAAACTAATTGAATAAGTAATGAGCTTTCGTTACTTGGAACTGATACATCAAGTAGCAATGACCCAGTAAACGACCTAAAAGTAAAAGTCAACAAAGCCTCAAAGAGATGATTTCTGAAGAAGTAGTCATATGCGCATTGAAAATAAAATACGGATTTACAAGACTTGCATAAGAGCGGTAACCTATGGTATCGAGATCCAAGCTGACACAAACAAAACCAGAAACATTCTACGAACAGCAGAGATGAAAGCTTTAATATTTAAAACGGAGGTATTGGCGAGAACATATGGAGAGGCTAGATCAACATAAACTGACTTCCATCGCTAAAAACGGAAAACCAGCAGAGAGATCATTTAAAAGATGGAAAGATAGTTCGTCATCTACATTTCACGAAAACTATAGAACACCCTTCGACAGATTAAACAGACCAACAGGTCCCCTTAAAGAATAAGAAGAAGAAGAACCCTAATACATGAAATTACAGCTCACTTTTGCATTATTACGTCCACATTCAAAATTATTTTCATTAAAATATCTTAAATTGGCTTCGAAATATTCCAAGTCGAATCCAGTAGAGAATATTTCAAGAGAGATTAAAACTTTAAGGTCAAAAATAAGTAGGAAGTATTCGAACACAGAATGCAGTTAATTTAGTAACTATTCGTTAGACTAAAAACTGTTTATGAACCATTATCTGGTATGAAGTATTTTGAGTAAAAAGAATATATATAACATTACTCACACGTAGGAACAAACGTTTCTAAGGATTTTTTTTTAGTTAAAATCAATGATATTCTTCTTTCTCCACATATAATGATTATCATTATTAGTATTATATAGTATTAATGCATAAGAACAGATCGCATATCCGAGATTCTACTCATATAATGATTATTATTCCTATTCATATATATACTATCATTATATGTGGAGAAATAGAATACCATTGATTTTAACTGTATATATTTTCCTTAGAAACGTTTGTTGCTACGTGTGAGTGTTGTTTTATATTTTCTGTTTGTTTTATTATATATTTTTTAACATTTCAACTAAATTTTAAACATTCTGTTATTCCTCCTGAAGAAATCAGAAAAAATTCTGACGAGACATATTGAAGGTTATCAAAGAATATAATCTTAGTATTAATTCATAAGAACAAACTGCATACCCGAGATTCTACTCCTTTGATCGATAAACTTTTGCGTAGGTCTTAACACATTTTCATAGCAATTCTTCAATTCCGATTGAGATTCTCCAAAACATGCATTTTGAATGCATCAACCGCTTCTTCTGGCGTCGAAAATCGTTGACCACGTAGTTTATTCTTCACGGACGGGAACAAAATGAAATGATTGGGTGCCAAATCAGGACTGAATGGCGGATGACTCGTCAATTTCATGTTTTGGTGGGTCAAATATTGAGTTGTTCGGACCGATGTATGAGAGTTCGCGTTGTCATAGTGAAGAATGATCCTGCGTCGATCGTTGTTTTTTTTTGTTTCTTCAAAGACTATTTTGACGACTAGTCGACTGCTTTCGTGCTCATACACATAGATCCAAGATTCGTTATCTGTATAGATATTTTACACGGCTTTTGAAGCACCACGATTGTATTTGTAGAACATTTCTTTGCACCAAACAACACAAGGCTTTTTTTGAACGATTGTTAAATTACGCGGAATTCAACGCGCACAAATCTTTTTCACCGCTAAATGTTCATGTAAAATCTTATGTATGCTTGTCATACTAATGCCCAGGGATGCCTCAATCTCACAGTATGTCACATGACAATCTTGCATTATCAGTTAACATTTCACTTGGACAGTGTCGATGTTTTGTGGCAAAACAACCAATTTTGAACGACCTTCTTTAAAATAGATTGTGAGCAAACGATCGCCACTACTGGATTTACTAAACTAGTGATATACAGTGATTTTAGATGGTGCTTCATTGCCAAAAGACGAAGTGAGTTGAAAATGCATAGTGATAATCGAAATTCGTAGTAAATCATGCAAGCACGAAATAATGAAGCACGAAAATTATCACTAGTTAATTCCATTTTTTAATTGAGATGAAATGTTCAAGTCATAAAACAACTCAAATAGCGTCCGTAGTCCGTATGACAAAACGTAACGCAAAACGAGCACGTATAAAGTCAACAATGTCAAACTTTACGATGTATATGTCAGATAGCGCCTAGCAACATCATTGTTGCCAATTCCGGATACTGTACAGGGTCAATCTACATAGCCGAGATTGAACTAATTAAGGAGTTCATATATATGGGCGCAAAAATATCAAACACAGATAGCTGCAAGCCGGAAATAAGAAGAATCGCTATGGGAAAAACCGTCGTTACCAAATTGACACGCATATGGAAAGACCATAGAATGTGGGAAATATGAGAACAGTCATATTCCCCACATTTGAAATGTTCACATGGGGGCGTATGCTCAGAATCCCGTGGACCGAGAACTCAAAATCATTAAAAGATTCGGCAAAACAACTCAAAAATCCATACTGAAGTATTTCGACCCCTTCATGCAAAAAGCGAATGATTCCTGTGAAAAGCTGGTTATAGAGAGAAAAATAGAGGGAAAAAGGCATCGAGAAAGAATACCCACACTTTACGTTGCCCAAATTTCAGTGCTGAGAAATGTCTCTTCATATCGCTCCATAGTAACGGCCGAAGACCGAGAGAAATGGCGAGGCAGGATCCAGCATATATGATCATATACATATTGTGCTGTCACGATGCTCGGAGGCGAGCAGTACTTTTAGGAGGAAAAGAATATCTGTATTATAGTCTTATCCAATTAGGACTAGGAGCCACGTTAGCTGTGATGTCTAAGGCGTCAGCCTTACGTTACGGCAGTTAATGTGGACCGGGTTCGAATCCCGTACTAAGCAAAAAAGTTTTTATAAAATTCTTGTGAATGTTTCTAAGGTAAGTGTGAAATCTGACAAGGAATCACCCCTCAGTCACGCCAGTTCGAGGCTGGGTAAGCCCGGATGTCTTCTGAGAAGTTTTCTACGTTGGTCACTCGCCAGTCGGTAGGCTGCTCAAGATAATTTCGGTTAAGCACAAAACCAAGAGTTGATAGCCCGAGGGGTGCTGATCGGGGTTTTCGGTAGCTGATGACCGTGGTTCGGAACCCACGTTAAGCTGTAGGTCCAGTCGCTAAATAGCCTTCTCAGTTGCTGATGCGCCTCTAACCCCAAAACATTACTTTACTTTACAATTAGGACTATATACAAGGATATCTGTATTTATAAAGATATCCTCAAAAATTTATTAAATTTACGAAAACAATGAAATTTTCACTGTCAGTAAACGGGATTTATAAACCATTTCAATAAGGATATTGCACCCGAGCTCACATTTAATTTATTTTTCATTCGAATTGGTGATGTTTTTCCCCAAATATTGATTCGATAAATTTCGAGCATTGGATCGTTTGGTAGTTCCGACAAATGTATGTATGATATTTCATAAATTTAATTAGTCAGGGTTTGGTGCTTTAACTCGTAATATCCAAGATTTAAACAAAAATTAATAATGTATAAAATATATTCTGGTCCAGTTACTTTTGAATTATTTTCAGTCATTGTACTTTATCTGAGCTGAATTAATTTTTTAGAGGATCCAAACGAATTTTTAAATATTTATTACAACCAAATTTTAAAATATAACCATTAACATAATTACAAAAAATTATCCTCTCCCTCTCAACTCTCCCGTTTATTCTACCTCTATATTTGTACCTACATTTCTCTATCTACCTGGAAGCTGCTTTTTACAGTTCACGTTGTGCACCGTTCCACTAATTAATCATTATTATTAATGCTGTAATACTGCAGGTAGGTAGAGAAGGTGATTTTTCTTATGAAATTTGTAAATTTCCATTGAAAAAATTGAACAGGGTCTATTTCTCTATCACACCCTGTATAAGAATAATTTCTCCAAAAAATGTTACTTGTTTACTAGTTGTCGCCATGGCAGGGCCGGGTACTCACGCATGTACCGGGTGCAATGACAATATTGTCGGGCGAGTAAAATTCGTGGCGTGCAAAGTGTGTGATAAATATCATTTACATTATCATTTACATCAAAGAGCCAATATCTAAGGCCATAAATGACTGTAAAAATTTGTTTTGGGTATGTGATGGATGTCTGTCAGTATTTGAGGTGAAGACCTTAGTAATAGATTAAAAAGGTTGGAACAATATACTGAGGAGTGTAAGGTGAATACAGAGACATTATTAAATAATTCGCAACATAATGACATCTCGACTCCACAAGGAAAATCATGGACAGATATTGTTAAAAAAAAAAATCCTCCGTTAATAATTAGACCGAAAAATAAGCAACAAAATAGTACTACGACGAGGAATGCGATCACGGAAAAAATTAATTCGTTCCAATTTATCGGTAGAAATAAACAAATTCAAATCGATAGGTCAGGGATCCGTTATGATTCAGTGTAAGGATGACGATTCTCTGAAGAAACTGCAAATAACAGCAGTAGAAGAATTATCCGATAATTATGAGGTAGAAATACCTAAATATATTAACTCCAGAATAATTGTGGTTGGCGTTCAAGATAAATATATTGCAACTAATGAAGACTTTTTAGAGCGCATAAAAAATCAGAGTTTTCTTAAAAATACAGATCTGAATATTGAAGTAGTTCGAAAATATATTCCTAAAGGAAATAAACTGTGTAATATAATACTGGAGGTGTCGGCAGAGATCTATAAGTGCATGTTGAGTAGTAAGAGAGTTTTCTTTGACTGGGACAGTTTTCCAGTCAATGAATATTTGAGAGTGCTGCGATGTTACAAGTGTTGGAGGTATGGACATAAAGCGGCAAAGTGCAGTCAACAAGATGTTTGTCCTTTATGTAACAAACATCATAAAAGCTCAGAATGTAATTCAAATACAAAGGAGTGTACTAAGTGTAAATTTGCACATGATGTCCTGAAGATACCACATATTAAATATGATCACACAGTGTTTGATAAAAATTGCGAATATTATAAACGAGCTGTTGAAAGAATGAAGAACAGAACTAAGTATGCATAGCGACCACTTGATTGCTTCAGTGCGTCCACTAGCAGTATAGATATATTGCATATTAATATACAGGGAATGACGACCCACATGTTGCAGCTGAGGCAGTTTGTAGCAGATAGAAACCCATGGATCTTGTGTGTTACGGAAACTCATGTAACACGAGATGTAGAAGAGAACGAAATTAACATAACTGGATATACGGCTGTTGTCTGTTATTCGGATAGTCGCCATACGGGGGGTGCTATTATTTATATTAAATCTGGCTTGAAATATTGAGTGGTTTCTGTCGAGACAGTTCTAACCAGTTACTGGGTCGTAACAGTTAAGATGCAGATAAATAAGCTGTTTTTCTTGGTAGCGGCCTGCTATAGATCGCCTAGTGCCTCTGTAGGTGACGTTTTAAACTATTTGCAAGACAATCTAAGTGACAATGAATTTCAAAGAAATAAAACCTTTCTTCTGGGTGATATAAATATCGATTTATTGAAGAACAGCAGTGAGTCTAGAAGGTTGAAAGACATTATCAGTGGAGCAGGTTTCACACAGATTGTTACTAGGGACACCCACAATAGTGGTATCTCACAAACACTGATTGATCACATAATTACCAATGATTTTGGAGCTGTGGAGCTTGTTAGAGATTTTCCGATGATAAGCGATCATGAGATTATTGGTACCGAGTTTAAACTTCAGGGTATTGTATGTGAAACACCTCAACATACGTATGCTCGGAATCTGAATGAGAAAGCAGTCTCGAGACTGATTACTGAGTTAATGGGGAATGATTGGGACTACAATTCCATTGACGTTAGTAAATTATATGTTGATTTTATGCAAATTCTACATGATGCTATTGATATGGCTGCTCCCTTAAAATTAGTACAACCTAGAAAGTTCCCTTGGATGAGCAAAGAGCTAAGAAATGCTCAAGTTGAGAGGGACAGAGCGTATAGAAAGTTTTCTTTTACAAAGAATGAACATGATTGGAGAATTTATAAGCAGAAAAGAAATATTGCACTGTCCATGATGCGACTTGAGAGGAAAAAGTACTTTAATAATAATATCTATGCTTGTAGGGGCGACGGGAGGAAGATGTGAAGAACAATAAAGGATTTGCTGGGCAATGGTAAGGGGCGTGCCGATTTTTCGCGAATCGACTTTGATACTCACTACGGACCTATGGAGGAGAACTTCAATAACTTTTACTTCGATAGTTTGAATGAAGTAGAACAGAGTGTCGAAGAGCAGGACTGGAGCAGTGATGTCAAAGTACGCAAGACTCACGATTTTTCTGAGTTTAAACATGTTACTCTAAACAAATTAAGAAAAGTTGTGTTTAGTTTAAAAAGCCGAAGTACGAGTGACAATGAAATTACGATAAGGTTAATGAAAAAAATTTTTTGTGTCATCGGTTATCCTTTATTGTACTTAATTAATACAAGTTTTGAAACGAATACATTTCCTGAGGACTTAAAAACCAAAGCCTAGTATACCAAGTGACTTTAGACCAATTAATTTATTACCTGTTGTTGATAAAATCATTGAGACTATAGTATGTACAGAGCTGAAAACGTATTTTGAAACCAATAAATTGTTATTTTCTACTCAATCAGGGTTTAGGACAAAACATTCTTGTGAGACGGCTCTTCAGTATGTCTGCGGAACATGGAGGAGCGATATGAAGGTCAGAAAAACTGTGCTTAGTGTATTTATAGATTTAAAGCGAGCATTCGAAACTATTGACCGGGATATACTGTGTAAAAAATTATTAAGTTATGGTGTAAGATCGAAAGCCTTAAAATGGATCAAGAGTTACTTAACAGACAGATATCATAGGACGAGGGTTGAGGGAAAAGTGTCGGCAAAGAGGGAAAGTGCGTGGGGAGTTCCTCAGGGTAGTGTTTTGGGCCCGTTGCTGTTTTTGATATATATCAACGATATTTCTACAATATTGGATAAATGTTTTATTTGTCTTTTTGCAGATGATACTCTCGTATCTGTGTCTAGGTATAATTTGCCTGAGATGGTTGAAACCATGAATAGTGAACTGGCAATACTATTTTGATGGCTATGCAAAAATAAACTTAAACTAAACGAACTGAAAACAAGGTGCATGGTGATAGGGTCTAAAGCAAACTGCAAAAGACTTAATGAGTTAGGGTTAAAAATAAATATAAATAATTGTGATATTGAAATTGTAAATGAAATTAAATACTTAGGAGTACTGTTGGATCATCAGCTAACATTTTGTAAACATGTCAGTTATATATGTAGAAAGATTGAGAAAAAAATAGGGTTCTTTAGTCGTATATCGTCACATTTATCACCATAGTCCAAGAGGCTTGTATATAATACTATAATTTTACCCCATTTTACCTATTGTATGTCTGTGCTGATATCATGTAATAAGGAGAGTACTGGTAGACTTCAAATACAGCAGAACATGGATATGCGTGTACTATTGAACTGTAATAGGTATACACCGATAGAGGTAATGTTGCGGTCATTGGATTGGTTTTCAGTTGCACGGGCCATTGAAGGGGCTAACATTCGATTGATATATAAAATAAAACATAATTTGTTGTCCGATTATTTGAATACTTTTTTGGTACAAAGAGTAAATATGCATTCTTACGATGTCCGTTCTAAGAACAATTATGATGTACCAATTGTGAGAACTACTGCTCTCCAGAAGACATTGTTTTGGGAAGGTGTTTGTCTCTTCAATGCTTTGCCCGCCCACATAGGGAGCGCTCCTAATGTGCATGTATTTAATAGACTGTTAAATTATTATTTGAAGCAATAGAGTGTTTTATCATTTGAACAATGTTGGTTATTGCCTTTTGATTGTATTTTCTTTTGTTAAGATTTTTTAGAATTTTTCTTACTTTTAGTTTTTTTTGTATATTGATTTTGTTTTGTTATTATTAGCTGTATATGCTAAATAAAGTGTGTATTTATTTATTTATTTATTTAGTTACAAGATTTATCATCACGGATATCCCCAACATAAAGCCAAATAAAAAATAGAAACCAACCTCGACAAGTTATCAATCGACCACAGATCGTCCGGTAGACTATGAAAAAAATGAATCTGAAACCTGGAAGCCAGCCAGCTAACGTTTCATTACAACTTCCCAGCTACGTTGCTATGAATAACTTACTCAGCGTGGACAACAATCAGTGCAAGGCATTTAATTTTGGCTTAATGGGGCTGAATTATAAATGGGCCGGGTGCAATTATCGTTCTTGATTTAGTGTTCATTAAATTAACCGAGGACAAGGGAGAGAAAAAAAATGTTTGTCACCACGGATAGCTCGAGGGTTCGGAGAACGAGTAATTACATTCAGAGGCTTACCTTTTTAGCAGCGAAAAGGCCTTTGTTCCAATTTTGTTCATTATCTATATTTAAATTTAAGCTATGTCATTAGAGCTAACGTTTATATTATCTGTTTTCATTTATTAAATCATCAATCGAATTTGAATTTTTACAGATGAAACAGACAATCCTTCAATAGGAATTATACTTTTAGGATGAGTAAACAGCAAGTGCTTCAACTAGAATATCACAAAGAATCCGACGATATGACGATTATTGTATGGAATAGTGTGCTTCGATGCAAAAGAAACCACTCTTCAAATTAATTTAAGAACTATTTCAACTTGAGAACCTATTTTCTACATTGTAGAACTACTAATATTGTTATATAAAAATATGTTTACTTTTTCTACGCCATTTTAATATTACCCACATTGTTACATGTAAGTAATGTTTAAATATACAATAATTAACTGTATTATTAAATACAGTTAGTGCGATTATGTCTCGTTCAATTACTAGAAGAAAACATTCATCCATATCCTAAGAACGATTTCGTTCTTTAAGAACCCATAAGTTAAGCTCTATGTTCACTCTCGAAGTAATCATCTAACCTGGTTTTTAAGTTAGTCCTCGAGCTCTTACTTATTTTACTAGAGATTATACCCCGAAATGGGGGCTGGATTTTGTACAATTAGGGGGCCTCTTGTTAACCTAGGATCGAAGTAGTCGAAACAGACCCAGTAGTCTTTAATTATGAAAATCGGACAATGTAGGTGAACGTTATACGATAACGCTACGTAGAGGTTACGCTACGTTCGGTTTCAAGAGCAGCTGTAACTATAGATCCTAGAAAACTTTCAGGGGAATTAGGAGTATCTATCAAATAACTGTAGAAGCATCCCATTGAATAACTAAATACCTCAAATCGTAAGTACTTTTGTTACACCTTAATCCATCAAACAGCAGTTCAAAAGATGATTTATATAAAAACATCAAGATTAGTGAAGCACAAAGTAAAGGGTCAAAACACTGAAAATCCATAATATTTGATAAAGTAGACGTAAGTAACCCTGATGATATTAAAACAATTAGATTATACAGGATAACACAAAAAGCACACATGTTTTTCAAATAGGCCTGACTTAATTAATTTCTAATTAATATATCTCAATATATTAATAGGTCTCAATTCGCGACCCCTACGTTATATAATTACTACGCCATATAATTATTTTAAAGCGACATCTTTCAGATTCAAAACGAATTATATTATACAGACTTACTGAAAAATTAGTTGGAGACGCGATATAAAAAGCAACGTTCGTTCAAATGGCACCGCCTTCCTTTCGCCTTTCAACTGAAAAAAGGCTGCGAAACTCCGGACATTATTTGTACGACTTTGGGAGATAATGTTGTTTCGAACAGTGCTTGTAAGAAGTGATACCATCAATTCCGAACTGGAAATGTTGACTTAACTTCACTGCTAGAAAAGAATCCTTGTTGGCCACTGCTAGAGGTCATGAACTGGAAATAATCATGTAATTTCTGAACGTCTACACAGGCTGGAGAAAATGCGAATAATGCGAATATATAAAACTCCAATTCCGTTGGATTCCCTATAAACTCACAGCTAAGAAGAAGAGTAGACGCTTTGATGTTGTTTTATCATTGCTCTCCAGATTCAAGAAAAACAACTTTCTACAAAAAAATGACCAAAATCCTCTACAATAATCCAAAAAGGCGAAAAATAGTGTATTCATTTTGGTAAGCCTGTGACCTTTATTTTCTCCTTTGAGAACAAAATTAGAAAATACAGATCACAGCGACGGCAGCTGTTCGCCGGGAGCATCGGGAAGTAGGTCCAGGACAGAATGAAGCTGCGATACAAAATGAGCGCCACCCGGTTCGTTAATTTATCTGATATTTAGAAAGAACCCTGGAACCGGGAAGGGGTCTAACTTAAATAAAACTGTTTAATAGATTTTACACATGTATTTCACAAAAAAACACACTCAAAAAAACGACACAAAGCACATTAAAAAAATGGAAATAATAAAACTACCAAATCAGGACCAAAACAGGAAAGTTTAGGGGAGGTAGTTCTCTAAACCTTACCGTGAATGAAATCAAAAATGAAACAAATCGCTCTAGAATACACCAGCTGGTCTCTAAGTCCCTATACTTATATATTAGAGGTTATTACCTCTATTCTGACAGTAGTAAAAAGAAATATATATAACTCAAGGCTAACCAAACATGGTCAGATGGCAATTAGATAATAAAAAAATAAATGGTAACTGTGATCTTTATCAGTACATGCAAATATACTAAAAATGTGTTTATCTGGCCTTTTTTCCTTATGTTCTTCTTCTTGCCTATTCCGTACTGGGTGTCCAAAAACCCTGCGTATGACTACGGGCACACAGGTATCCCTATGCGGGGGTCCAGAAATAATCTCGATCTGACTAACCGGTTACTATGCCATGTGGACCCAACAAAAGTAAGGTTTCCACAATGGTCGGGCTCTGAAATAGGTGGTCTTTCTATGGCCTGGTCTCTGTTGATCGGATTCTCTACTGCCAAGTCGTAAAACCCTCTACAAGAATATCAGAAAAATCAACCTAAGCATGACTTGGTCAGCAAACCTACGTACCTCTGTCGGAAGAGTAAGGCGCGAAAACGTCCGCTCACCTGGAGATTTACAGTTAGACTGTCTTGGCCTTGTCCTAACGATACAGGAGCTCTTTCAGTTAAAATTTCGCCCGAAACAAACCTACCAGTAGCGAATAAAAATTTTTGAACGCTACAAGTCATCTACCAATACCGCAAATCAAATTGATGTGTAAATGATGAGGCGTCATGCATTATGAGTTGCTCCAATTTCTGGTAACTGGTAACGATCATTGCTGACCG